>LPNX010001464.1:183820-269520 GCA_001517045.1 Pseudotsuga menziesii | reverse complement strand
TGGAGTCTATAAATCATGAATACACTCCAATACAAGTGTTAAACCATGGATATCTTAGGCATTATCTCTAGGAATTCCAATAATGTATAGCTTAAGGAAAATAATGCATTGGTTGNTGGAGTCTATAAATCATGAATACACTCCAATACAAGTGTTAAACCATGGATATCTTAGGCATTATCTCTAGGAATTCCAATAATGTATAGCTTAAGGAAAATATCACGTCAAACATTTGAAAAGGTTAGCAAGTGCCATTTTCTAATTAACTCAATCACCGTTTAATTAATTATATCATTGACCTTAAAATTATCATGGAGTGATCATAATTAACCATGTATTAATTACATGTTTGACAACTAAGACAGTGCGACTTTCCTAAGTTTCAAAGTAAGGAAATGGTGAAGTGAATGTGGGAATAGGGAGAAGGTGTTTGTGAATTGACAATCATAGAAATGTAACTAAGTGTTAGGTCTATCCTTTAGATTTCAAAAGCCAGGGGTTAATGATATTTCTTCCACGTGTGTACTTTAGAAGGGGTTGATGATAGTTACCCTTTCCATGCATATATTTTTGGTCATCCCTTTGCTTTTGATTTGGCATTAATAAATTGGAACATAGGGAATATAGATCTTTTGCAAAGGGGTATTTCTCACACATATACAATTTATCATTTAACTTTGTCTTAAGCATTCATACATGAGAAATAATATAGAGAGCATGGAACATAACATATGATAAGTCAAATATGAAAGGTGGACATGATGGAAATGGGTAAAAGGGCTAGTGAAATGACACAACATGAAAATGGCTAGGTTAATTGTTGTAAATGACATGAAATGAGTGTCATGCTTACTTAAATCCCTAATGATGCACATGACTCACAAGGATACACATTTATCTAAAAAAAAGAATTATGATCACACCACAATGCATCTTTAGCTATGAAACAACCATTTAAGGTTCACGAGCCACTATATAGTAACACCTTCGACCCCTCATGGTCATGTTCACACATAAGAAAGAATTTACCATGAGTGGTCTAAGTAGCATGTCATAATATTGATGTTAACTAAATGTCTTCAGCAAGCTCTGGCTTATAACACGATGATCTAAAAGTTGAAAATGGTTTTGTAAAATATCCATGGGTAAATCGTTGATCCCAACTGTGGAACTATTGGATATGATAGAATATCACATATGCATCAAGCATTAAGTCGCCCCTAAATATGGCTCTCCAAAGGTAGGCATACAAATATTTTTTGCAATTTGCAAACCATGGAGTGAATGTGGACACAAAACAAAAGATTTCAAGGTATAAATGTTCAAAATTTCTACTTTTGAGGACATTGACCAACTAAGGGTGGAATATTTTAGCGAAATCTACAAAGAAGAGAGATGAATCTTTCTCATTGAGGTGATTAAAATGACTTCTTATTTCCCCAACTTTGCAATTGATGAGGATATTGTGAGGTTCTCAGAAGAAGTTTCAAAAAATGACTTGCAAGGGGTTTTTCATAGTTTTCAAAGGAGAAGAGTCCTAGCCAAGATGGGTAGCCTATTGAATTATTTTTAAGGTTTTATGAGGTCATTGAGAATGATTTGTTGAAGGTGAGTAAAGTATTCAAATCTTCTAAGAAGATGCTAGCTACCACCTTAGTGCTACTTTCATCATTCTCATTCCAAATTCAGATAATCCAATTTATTTTGATGAATGCATACTTACTTTATGCAATTGCATTATAAAATAATAGCTAAGGGCATAGCTATGAGAGTGGAGAGTTTAAATTCTAACTCAATTTCAAAAGAGCAATTTGAATTGTCATGAAGACAGATACTTGAGGTGATTGGTGTATCCCAAGAGAGGTTACATTCAATCAAATTTAAGAGGCTACCAACTATAGTGGTAACATTAGATTTGTCCAAATCATATGTTCAAACAGGTTTAGTTAGTTGTATTTGAAAATGATGGTGTTTCATTTGAGGTTATGTCTACACTTTGTTAATTTGGTAATGGGTTGTGTTTCCAATGTGTCTTTATTGCTCTGGTCTATTGTTCTACTTTAGGTACTATAGGTTTTCAGGCTTGGAAGGGGACTAAGGCAAGGATGTCTACTATCCTCATTTTCATTTCTTATTGTTATGGAGGGGGTGGGTAGGGAACTTATTGAAGCAAAGAGAATTGGATCCTTTCAAAGCATTAAGCTATGAAGAATATTATCCATGCATCGTCTTCTTTGTGTAGATGATATTTTATTACTTTGTGATGGGTCAAGAAAATATGCTTTAAAGCTCAAGGAGATTTTAGGTTTGTATTGTATTGCCACATGAATGAAGGTAAATTTGAATGAATCAATTCTTTCTTTCTTGGGGATAAATGAGGATGATGTTAGGGATTTCTATTAGTTGTTTCCATTTTGGCAGATTGATTTTTAGGATAGTTTGAAGTGCTTGGGATTTGATCTCACACACTATGACTACAAGATAAAACACTGGCAACAACTAATTGCAAAAGTAATGTTTATTAGACATCCTCGGCTTTTATTCCCAATGGAATTTTAGAAGGGATTAGGATAATTAGCTATAAATTCTTGTGGTTTGGAAGCAAAGATAAGGGATCCCATTAATTTAATGGAAGAGAATTGTTGTCCGAAAAGAACTCTGAATAGGGTTTTAAAACAGCCACATGTGTGGCAAGGCTTTAGCTACAAAAAGTGTTTGGAGGTTTATTTCTAACAAAGATCTTTGATGTCTAGTAGTATCTCAAAAATATATAGAACCTAATTCAATGGGAGATTGGATCTTGAATCCTTCATAAAATTGCCATGCTTCAATTATTTGGAAGCTTCCATTCATAGGGAAGTCACTTGTTTAAGGCTAGAAATGGGATGAGAGTGAGAAATGGTGAAGACTTTTGGGTTGGAAGCGGGGAAGGGTTTAAGTTCCTAGACAAAGTATTAAATGTTCTCCATGGGAAGAGTATCTTTTTTCCTAATTATATATACTATTTGTAAGCGAGAGTGGTGATCTGTTCTTATGATTGGAATAAGAGATAAGGATGTAGGGAAAAATATATCGCAAATCCAAGATCTAGCCATGTAAGAATGAAGGACGTAAAAATCCTAGAAGAGAATATATATTCCTTAAGTGGGTTATAAGTTGTGTGATTATGATGGGATGGGTATTCCTATATGGTGGTGGAAACTCATTTGAAAGTTCAAATGCTCAATTTTGTATTTTTACGTGATGTGCTCTTAGGAACAAGGCACTCACCTAGGATGTAATGCATAAGAGAAGTAAACATCGACCCAACAAGTATTATCTATGTAAAGTAAATGAGGAATCTATAAATCACTTATCTATGACGTGTTTATTATGTTCAGGGGCTGGAAAGAGATTGTTGATCTTACATGTTTAAGGAATGTTTGTGTTGGATATTTTATTAAAAACCGTTCAAAACTTTGGTGCAGCAATTATGCATTAAAACGTTCAAAGCTCTCCCTTTTCAAGATAAAGCTTGAACACGAGGGATTTAACTGGCACATAATGCAATATTCATCTTGTTACCACCCAAACCCTCGCTTATTGTGATAAACCAAGGCCTTGGGAGAACTAAGAGGGGCTACCCAGTATTACCATAATAGAATTCTCCTTCACTTTAGGGCAGCTCTCCTCTAGCACAAAGAGGATAACCCTAGAAAAGGATTGCTAAATCTATGCAATGGAAACTCAAGGTGAAATAAAGAGTTAACTTTGACACCAAGACTAATGCTTATCCAGTGGGAAATAGTCATGGCACTAATATTAGGAGGGTTGTTTTCTTGTGATAAGGAAGTGTGTCGATGGAATGAATAATCTTGAATGAGCCTATCTTGTTGTCCACAAATGCATAAAATTGTTTGAGGAACCAATATGAGAGAGTATCTTCTAAGCCCTAAATGTTGGGCACATTTCCCTCTATAGTGTGGCACATTATATTAGTCTTGATGACGGTTGTGTTCCATTAGTTGTAACTGTCATTAGTATGGTTATATTAGTTACATCGACTTAGGTCAATTAATTGGAATTGTAGCACTTAGTCTCCTATATATAAAAAGGAGAAATTTCATTTGGAGCATCTCATCTTGTCTTGTCTTCTGTTCTTAGTACATTGAGCAAGGAAATTTCCCCCTCGAAGAGGCTTTCTATCCATCTTTGTTCTTCATTATTAAGGCGTGGATAACTCTTTCTTGTCTCTTTATGCTATTTTCATGCTCTTTTGGGGAATTTGTTGCTGAACATTTGGTATGAGAGCTTGGACACTTCAAAAACAAATCACCTTGGCACTTTTGCTATATCTTTTTTTCTACAAGATTCCTGATAGCGAAACTCGGAACTCATCTAGAAAAAAGGTCGAACTATCTATGGTAAAGTTATACCCCATGAAGTTTAGGTTTCTTACTAGCCCAAAAGCTAATCTCAAATAGGTGTTCTAGAGAAAACTAGTATATCTAGAGCATGCAAAATTCAAATTGAGTGAGACCAACTACAACAAAAAGAGGACGGACCATATTATCTTTGGTAGAAACGGCATAATCAAATTCAAAAAATTGGACATATGGCAAGCCCTACACTCTCGCTCTTCTCAAAAGGCCAAAAATAACAAGTGTTAGGAAAATTTGACACAACTTTTTTTGGCACATCCAAATTCAACAAGACCTGTGACATTAGAAAGAAAACATATAAGGCTATCATAGGTCGATATATCAAACTCAGAATGGCCGAAATTTCAGGATTTCCTCAGTTGGAAATCAGTCTTCAAATCAAGAAAAAGGTACACCATTTTAAATTTTGAAATAACTTTTAGTACAAGGATCTATTTGAGGTGAACACAAGGTGTGATATATATTTATATTGTTCAAAATGTCACCAAAAGGTAGTAGAAAAAATCATACTCCACTGAAGCAACCTTGAGGATTCATCCCTGACCTAAGATGAAAGTGAAGACCTATCTTTTCGAGTGTCCAAGTTGGAAGATATGACTAAAGGGTTTGTGAAAATGATTGATTTACTTAACTTACGGGAAAAGAAAACGGGACATATGGATAATAAGATAGAGGAGAATATGAAAAGGATTGCTAAAACATAATTTAAAGGAAAATATCCCTACAGATGATGATGTGTCTCGGGGTACTCAAGAAGATAAAGATAATGTTCATATTGAGAAACCTTCCATTAATAAGAATATTCCAAGAGGATTGATTCTAATAATGAAAGTAACTTGAGATGGTCCCCAAGGGATATCCAACTCCGCAAGATTGACATGAGGAAATTCGATGGCAAAGAACCCATGACATGGATATTCCAGATGGAGCAATTCTTTGATGTACACCTGGTGTCAAATCTCCAAAAGATATTGATTACATCTTTATATTTAGAACCTGATTAGTTTGTGGTACTAATGGCTTTGTGAATGCAAAAATAACTCCATTATCTCTTGGTCGATTTTTACAGAAGAGTTGATATCATACCACAATGATCTGAAGAGAAATTCCTTCTCTAGACAATTGCTAAATCTAAGGAAAAAAGGTCCAGTAAGCAAGCACATTCAACAATTTCAAAAGTTGAGTATCAGAGTGGACAACATACTAGATGATAAATTGTGGATCTAATTATTGGAACCTTGAAAGATAACATCCAACGTGAGGTGCACCTCTTTGAACCAACATCATTACAGAAGGATTTCATGGTGGAAAGGAAGGTTGAAAGTAAAAATTTGGCAATGGATACTAGAAATACCACTTCCAACACACACAAAGAGAATGGTGTTCCTTCTTCTAACCCACCTTAGAGGTTAGAGGTTGACACATCAATGACTGAAGGAAAGAAAAGCAAAAGGTCTATGCTTTAATTGTGATAGCAAGTATAGTAAGGGACATACGTGTGGAGAAAAGAAATTATCCTACATAGACTGTGAAGAGGAAAAACCAAAAGAACAAGAACCATTGCAAGTTAATGAAATAGAAGTGACTACTACCACCATATCTTGTCATGCATTGGTTGGAATTAGCACTCCTCAAACTCTCAAGATCAAGGGATATATCAAAAAGAAAAAGGTAACATTGTTGATTGATTCTGGCAATACTCATAATTTCATTCACTGTAAATTAGCCAAAGGTCTCAATTGCTTTGTATATTCAACACCAGAATTTCAAGTAATGAATCGAGATGGAGGAACTATCAATTGTTCATGGAAATGTCATAATATAAATATTACTATGAGATAAATGTATTGAATAGTCCAAGGATTGTTATCCCAATGGCTGGTGTTGATGTTGTCTTAGGGGTTCAATGGTTACAATCATTAGAAACAGTGGCTTTTAATTTTCATAAGCTTTGTGGGAAGAAAAAAAAATTGANAGGATTGTTATCCCAATGGCTGGTGTTGATGTTGTCTTAGGGGTTCAATGGTTACAATCATTAGAAACAGTGGCTTTTAATTTTCATAAGCTTTGTGGGAAGAAAAAAAATTGAATTAAAAGGTATGACAAGGAAACCAAGCAAAGTGATCAACGATATGACAAAATTGTTAAAAAATGGACAAGGTGTAATTGCATAGTTATGCTCACTAGAAGTTCAAACATCTAAAGCTCATATTTCCCCAAATCTCCAAAGGATCCTTGATAAGCATTTTGAGGTATTTGAATATATTCCAAAATGTCTTCTACCTATTCGAGAATTGGACCATGCTATTCACTTAATTCCAGGAAGTGTTCGTCCTAACATCATATCTTATAGATACCCCTATGGCCAAAAGGGTGAAATTGAACATATGGTTGAAGAAACGTTAGAGGCTGACATAATTAAGCCTAGCTAAAGTTCTTATTCTGCACTAGTGGAAATGGTACACAAGTATGGCTCATATTACATAGATATTTCTCACCCTTTTAATGCAAGTACAATAGTTATAGATTTTGTGGAAACAATTCAGAAGTTACATGGAAACCCAAAAATTATTGAAAGTGATATAGATCAAATTTTCACTAGAAAATGTTGGACTAATTGATCTTCTTGTTTGTGTACCCAGTTGGCTCACAATTCATCTTATCATCATCAGATGAGCAAATTGAGATAGTGAACAAATGTTTGGAAGGCTATCTCCATTCATTTGCAACAAAAGACGGGTCATTCTCACATAAGCATCCACAAGTAACCAAGTGTCGAGGATAACACTTGTCTGAAGGGGAGGGGCATGTTAAGCCCTAAATGTTGAGCACATGTCCCCCTGTAGAGTGGCACATTATATTAGTCTTGATGTCGACTTTGGTCCATTAGTTGTAATTGTCATTGGTATGGTTATATTAGTTGCGTTGGCTTGGATCAATTAGTTGGAATTGTACCACTTAATCTCATATATATATATAGGAATGAAACCTTTCATTTGGAGCATCCCATCTTGTCTTGTAGCATGTGCTTGGTACATTGTGTAAGGAGGTTGCCCCCTTGAAGAGGCTTTCTATTCATCTATGTTCTTCATTATTAAGGCGTGGATTACTTTTTCTTGTCTCTTTATACTCTTTTCATGCTCTTTTGGGGAATTAGTTGCTTAAGAGTGCCTCCAAACATGCAAGAGTATGTGTTTACAAATAAACAATGTAAATTTGCAACCAACTCTCAATGAGGAAGAAGGTCATCCATCAACATCATTAGCAATAAACACAAAGGAACTAAAAAGGAAGATCAACCACAATTGATTACTTATAAAAGAAGAAACGTGTTGCCTTGATTTAGCCCATCCTAACACATTTGCTTGTCTCTTTATACTCTTTTCATGCTCTTTTGGGGAATTTGTTGCTTAAGAGCACAAAGGAACTAAAAAGGAAGATCAACCACAATTGATTACTTCTAAAAGAGGAAATGTGTTGCCTTGATTTAGCCCATCCTAACACATTTGATGCAAGCAAATTACAGCAATCATATTCAACAATATTAAACACAAAACATGTAGCTTAGCTTTCACTTCCTTCAAGACGTTTAACTAAGTTCCAAGGGAGAATCTCTCCCGATCAAACCATCATAAATAAACCTATATTATAATTTATGTTTTGCTAAAGTTAGCTCTTCATTTCATCTTGAGCTTCCATTGCATAATTCTAGTAATCCTATTTTAGGGATAAACCATCATAAAAAAACCTATATTATAGTTTATGTTTTGCTAAAGTTAGCTCTTCATTTCATCTTAAGCTTCCATTGCATAACTTTAGTAATCCTATTTTAGGGATAAACCCCTATTTTAGTAATCCTATTTTAGGGATAAGCTTCAAGTTGACTCAAAGAGAAAAAACACAATGGCATAATGGAACCCGTGCATACGCTAGTGGGTACATTCAAGGCGATCCACCAATTTGTGGGGCTAGAGGGGTTATTTATTTGAATCACCCACATGTGATAAATTTTAAAGCAGTGTTGGATCAATACAAATGATTATGCTAAATTAATTACTTTAAAGTTGCTTTTGTTGAAAAAGGTGCTTTAAATCAGGATTTTTGGTGATCCTTTATGGGTGGTTAATTGGATGAGGGGGGTGAGCTATTTGGAAATTTTTTGTTGAGGCCCATTTTTTATGAGATACAAAATTAGAGGGCTATCTTTATCTTCATTTATTTTCATCATGTCAACCGAAAAAGAAATGTAGCAAATGGACTCTTCAAAGCACCTCCAAAGCTAGCATTCAGTTAGACTGAGTAACATGGCATATCCAGGAATTTTTGGAGAATCATTTTTCTGAATATTTCACAATCCTTTTTATTGATTAATCGCAGGGGGATGTGCTGATCAGATTATCCTTATGAATTAAGTTGCCAGCAAACTTAAGGTACGGGTGTGGAAACGAGGACGCCACTTTTTGAAACAAGGTACTTTGTTATATATATATATATATATATATATATAGAGAGAGAGAGAGAGAGAGTCTTCCTAAATTATGAATCATGATCCATAATTCTAAATTCAATGATTCATTGAACAAGGAACATTCACATTGAAAAATTGAAACATAAAATTTGATAAATCATAGACTCATAGTAGATATCAAATACAAGTACATAAAATTTGATAAATCATTGTACCAAGCAGTTGTAACAAACATTCAAACTCAGATCTGAAGGTACAATTGAAATCTGATTTTAAACACCTATTTGTATTATCGTTACAGGCAATAAAAAGTTAAGTTGCAAATATATTCTTGTGATGGTGTGAGTATATTTCTCAGTATTAAATAAATATGTATATTTTTTATATGCACATTTGGAAGTCAAATTATGTTCCATGAGTGTTGAACACAATACCATAAACATTACTTGTAAATCAATGCAAAATCAGTCTACCAAATTTGGACGATATTAAGTGGAATTTGAAGAGTGTTGCAAAGTTTTTGACATGAGTCCTAAACCAAACTCCATAAGCAGTTAGCAAAAACTTTGTTCATATTTGGTTAGGGGTCATTGCATTTTCGCCAGTGGATTTGCATTGTGCTAAGTCAGAAGTATCCCAAAGTACCCAAACATGGGGTACAACGTACCATTTATTCTATAAGTACACCGTTTTTTATAACGGTGTCTTCGATACATGGACCCAATACAGGGTACGAGAGAGTACGACAGAAAAATGTACCTTACGAGTACCCAAGTACCAGATACGGGGACATGTACCCTACCCCTTGTTTGCACTTTAATTCAATTATGTTAGATTTTTAAACTGAAAGATAGGCACGCACAACAATACACAAGAACACAAAGAATTTCCTCAGGGAAACCATAAAGGAGAAAACCCTGCAACTTCTTGAGAGGTAGATTCGTCACTAATACAATATCACAAAATGGAAAACCCGAAAATAGGAAGTCTTATGTATCTCTCTTTCTTTTTCCTCTAGCGAACTTGTCTTCTCTCTCACTCACTCATGCAAACTTGAGTGAGTGAGTGTGTGTGTATAAATGAGGGAGGGCGCCTCTCTATTTATACCCTTCAAGTGACTGACCTAAAACTTAACTGGGTCAACCTCCTAACCTAACAAGGCCGACTTTTCTCTTGGGAGACTCAAGATACATTTTACATTGTTTCTTCTGGGACTATTGCCCCGACTTACAACAGAGGTTTCACCTCAATTACCTTACATGACCAAACATAATAACAACACCCTCGAACGGAGGAAAAACATCTCTGATAGAGGTACAATAAAATACAATAATTATATACAATAGAATATCTTCTGAAGTTACATTTACAACAACACTCCCTCTCAGCTAGGAAGGTATCCTCTCACCATCATTGGATCATTATCGTCGCTACTGTCGTAATTCTCATTTTGTTGATCATTGATTAATGACATCTCTTTAATCTATTTGCCATAAGAAGTTCTACAAATCCATCCCTTTTTCATGTTGGATGTAGGCCTACCTCACATCTAGGTCTTCACTATATCCACCAGCAAGCCATCTTGTAGATACAGCTCAGGACCACAGCAATCACTTGCATCTCTAGCGTCATCTCAACAAATCCAAATCATCTCATTATCACACAGTGAGAGCAGTCCAGATGCACACCTCATGTCCAACATACCGCCTGTGTCTCCCGCCCTAGGGGTACAGCCCAGGATCACCCCAGATGCATTACATCTCTCAACAATCGCCTGCATCTACCAGCGTGGGAGCACAGTCAAGAGCACCACAAGTGCATTACGTCCCAAGGACCACCTGCATCTTCCACCATGCAAGAACCAACATAGGCACACACAAAGTGTCTTTGTGATCAACGGACCTCTCACTGTCTCCAGCATGGGAACACAACCAGGAGCACCCCAGGTGCATTACGTCCCAAGGACCACCTGCATCTTCCACCATGCGAGAACTAGCTCTAGTACATCTTCGTCTTCCGGTCTCATCACTCCCAAACTTCAAACTTCACTCTGCCTAACAGCTTGGTCAACACGTCAACTATTTGCTCGTTTTTCACCACATATTGGAGCTTCATTGCTCCTCTCCGCACCATATCCCGAATATAGTGATACATGATCTCAATATGCTTCGACTTGTCATGGAACACCGGGTTCTTCGACAACTTCACGTAACTATGGTTATCGCAAAAGATACAAGTCGCCTCAAACTCAAGATCAAACAAATATGACACTAGCTTCTAAAGTCGTACTACCTCACAACTAGTCGAATATGCTGCAACATACTTTGCTTTGACTATACTCAGTGCCACACATGATTGCTTCCTGCTAAACCAAGAGATCATACCAGATCCCAAACTAAAGCAACATCCCGAAGTGCTCTTCCTATCTGTGGCACTTCCTGCCCAATCCGAATCAACATAACCATGCAGGTTAGTCTTCTGATTTGTTTCATAGTTAGGTCCATACTCAACGGTACCCTTCAGGTACCTCAATATATGCTTTGCAGCGATCAAGTGAACATGTCTTGGATCAGTTAGGAACTAGCTTAGGGTGTTCACAACAAAGCATATCTATAACCTCATGTTCATCAGGTACATCAACGAACCAATCATCTACTGATACATCGTAGCATCAACTGTCTCTAATGAAGCATCACACAGTAGCTTCAAGTTTGATGCCATTGGTGTGGCCATTTCCTTGCAATCCATCATTCTAAACCTCTTCAGAATCTCCACTGGATACTTTCCTTGACCAAGGAAGATCCCATCCGCACTCTGCCACAACTCCATGCCTAATAAGTAATGAATCATCCCTAGGTCATTCATCTCGAACCCTATGGCAAGCCCACCTCCATGCCTAATAAGTAATGCATCATCCCTAGGTCATTCATCTTGAACCCTACGGCAAGCCTCCTCTTTGCATCTGTAATGAGCTCATCCTCACGTGTCAAAAATAGGTCATCTACATGTAGTAGAAGTATCGTTGGTATTCCACCTTCAACCTTGAAGTGAAGGTTGGAATTTGCTTTACTCTTGGTAAATCCTAAGCTCATAAGGAAGTTGTCCATCATGTCGTACCATGTCCTGGGTGTTTTGTAACACCCCAGTTTTGACCCTGTTTGCATTAAAATGTATATGATGTATATATGGTAATTAATAGTGGTGTGGAGCTAAAGGCAAAAGCCCCACCATCGATTTAATTGTTTTATGTTCCGACGATTAAAATTGTTGTCGATGGCATATCGTGCTATCCGACACATATTAATTTTGGCATCATGAAAACATGCATTTTAATTAAAAATACCCACAACCAGCTACGTCAATGCAACCATAATGAAAAGGGCATGATTTTCCTAAGGATAAGGAGGGGGAATTATTTAACCATTGGGGCCAATAGGGAAAAGCCAAATGTCAATAGAAGAACCCATCAATCAGTCAACTACCAAATTAAATTCTCTGGAGTTAGTTGGGGGCAGTTATTGCCTAGGGAAAATGTTTTGCATAGGCAATGGTATGTGTGGTAGGACTGTCAATCCTTGCCCACACGCACACTCCACCAGGGATCCGTTGACCCTCACGTGGGCAGGAAGAGGGGACTTTTTTTCTTCATTGGGCACTCATGCAGAGAACAGGAAGGGCGGCCTTACCTTCACGATTTTTCCTGTTTTGGAGTTTTCCTCACGCAGGTGCTCGTTTGGTTTTCCTCACCTCAGGCGGGCAATCGTGTTCTTCCTTCCACGATTTTAACAGTGGGTAATTTCCCTTCACACTGGGAGTATGTTGGTGTCTGCATCCCTTCTCGATTGGGTCGTGGCTCTCCTCTACCCAGGGGTAGGATTAGTGGTTGTCTTTCCCCCACGATTGATTTGGGTTAATGTAGGTTGTGTTGGGTCATTTTGGCCACGATAGGGGCATAAACAACTTGGGAGTCAATTTCTCAGTCTGGCCTGTGCGTTAACCATTCTTGTCATTCTGGTTTTGGTCTGTGGTGTTTTCCTTTCAAGCCTAGGGCTGGTCGTTTTTCTTTGTGTGCACAGTGGATTGGTCTTTGGACTGGGTAGGAGTGGAAAGGAGTGTGCTTGGAAAAAATCCTAGTGTTTACAGGAGCCTCATAGACAGAGCTAAAGGGTTGGCTCTCTTCTCTACACCCCCTGAATAGCATAGGAAGGGAAGTCATGGCCTGAGGGACTGTGCAGCAGAGAAGGGAATGATTCCTTGTGTTGGGTGTGTGTGGATGTCTTAGAAGTCAAGCTGGTTCTAGTGTAGGCATCCTTAGCTCTTCAGTGAGCCCACTAGCTTAGCAAACAGTGCTTCCATCTCCTGATAACCTGATAAACCCAACTTGTTGGCTTGGTTATGTGTTGTTGTGTACTCTTGGTCTGATAAACCCAACGGTGTTGGTTTGACTGAGCCTTGACATATCTTTGGCTATGTGTGAACCTGCTTAGTTTCCTTATTCCTTGGGGAATCATGCCCAGCTCGAGGGTGGCAGTGTTGCTGAGAGATTAAGGAGCACACTGGCCTATGGTTGGGTGGAACGTTGCAGCGACATAGCTTGTTGCAGGACGAGCCTCCTCATAAGATAAGTATTCTTGTCAATTTCATGTCTACAATTGTATTTGTTGTTTAATGAAAATGATGAACATGCTAAATGCTTGAATGGAATGTAGTTGCTTCCGCTGTATGATGAATAATTATGCATCTATGCATGTTTTACTTCAATGCATTTCAATTTTTATCATTGTATGTTCATGGGGCTAGTTGCCCGGGTAGATAGCAGAAATCGGTAGCGTCCTCTTCGTCGATCGAAGGGTTGGGGACGTTACAGTGTGGTATCAAAGCTTCATTGCAACATGGGCCTCAATGGGCCATGAAAAGCAGTGACAGAGGCAGGTTACCCTCTGCCCAACTGAGGAAAAAAATGTGAAAAACAAAAAAATTTCAAAAAAATATTCTAAGTATAGAAAATATCGAATGACTTAGGCTGAAGTCCATCCGATACGTCAGATGACTTGAGTTGAGTCCATCTGACAAGGAAACCAAGTAGAGAGAAAATTTACAAAAATTGTCTAAGTTTTAGATTTTTTTGAAGTTCTCAACTGGGAGGAGCCGAAGGAGCCGAAGGTCTTGGCTGGGTGGAGCCGATACATCGGCTAACAATCCGATACCCAGTCAACAAGGCAATCAAAGAGGAAAATTTCGAAAAAAAATTCTAAGTGTCAAAATCATCGAAAGATGTTTGCTGAAGCCAACCGATACGTCGGCTCAGTTAGCCGAAGGGTTGCCGATGACACCGGATGAGAAAATATGAAGGGAGCCGATGCGACGACGGAAAGAGGATGAAGAGAAGAAAAAAATTCGAAAACTTTTCTAAGTATAGGAAATCTCGGGAAAAGTTTTCCGATGTCGCTCGGGAGAAGCTCTCTGAGGCATCTCGGAAGAAGTTTTTCGATGTGCATCGGAAGACAAAGGAAGATCGACCCGAAGTGCATCGGAAAACAAAGGAAGATCGACCCGATATGGTGTCGGATGACAGAGGAATATCGACCCAATATAGCATTGAAAGATAGAGGAAGATTGATCCGATAAGCGTCAGAAGACAAATAAAGATCGATCCGTCGACATGTCGGAAGAGTTTTCAACAAGTGACCCGATACATCGGATGACTTGTTGGGAAGGGATCCGATCAGATGGAAAAAAATTGAGTTTTTTTTGTGGGATTTTTCAATGGGAAAAGCAGATTTTCAGCATATTTTCAGCAGTTTTTCAGTGGATTTATAGGGCTGAAAAGGAGAAAAATGGCAGCGATCTTAAGCCCCCCTTGACCCCCGTCGTCCCCCTGAGACAGTCATTCTTTGAGAAAGAAAATTCTGTGTTTTGGGAAAAGTTGTCATTGTATGATTTTTCCAAGAGAAGGTAAGTAATTCTGATTTGTATAAATGATATGCAGTTAACAGTTGTATTACTAACACATTTTGCAGAATCATAGTCGCCTTCAAGAAAAGTATTCCAAGTAGTGAGGTTCGATAAGGTAGGTTGTGGTTCGGCCATGAGAACCCATGATGGATATGATGCTCGAGACTCCTACGAGCATGGACGAGATGCCATGGGAGAAAATGTCCGAGTTGGAAATGATGACATAGAGTCCAATGAAAGGAGAATCCAAGAGACACCGCCAGATATCACAGCCACCATGAGAAGCTTGATTAAAGCCCAGGAAGAGCAGCATCAATTGAATGTTGCTATGTTGCAGAGTTTGACAGACTTGTAAAGAAAGATAGACTCTGGACAGGGTACAGCAAAACCAAAAGGCAGTCAGAGCAGAACCAGAAGAAGAAGAAGGACTTCTAGTATAGCATCTGACTCAGAAGAATCTAGTGGGGACTCCAGCTTCTTCTCACAAGGGAAAGAGAAAGAGGCACCATAGGGATCGCTCTCGGGATGAATTTAAGAAGGCTAAACCTCTTACATTTGATGGCGAGGCAAAGACAAGACAAAAGGCTGAAGCTTGGCTTCTTAGGATAAAAAAGTACTTCCAAGTTCATGATTATTCGGAAAACATGAAGGCAAGGGTTTCCATATTCAATCTGAATGGAAGGGCATCCATTTGTTGGGAGCACTTCAAGCAATCAGTGAAAGGAGACTTAAGCGGAAACGGTTCAAGAAGTATTTCAAGCAGAAATACCTCTCTGACAAGTACTATGATGACAAGATTAAAGAATTCCAGAAGCTGAGATTAGGACAGACCATGGAAGAGTATGCAAATAAGTTCTTGGAATTGTTAAGGTATGTTAGGTACATCAAAGATGAAAAAGTGAAGATCCAGCGTTTCATGAATGGATTTCCTCAGTCTTACAAAGACGAAATTGAGTTTTATGAACCTAGAACTCTTGAAGAAGCAATAAGGAAGGTTAAGTATTGCTATGAGCAAAGTAAAGCTAAACCTGATTACCATAAGACATGGAAGGACAAAAAGAATGAAAAGTCTAACCAAAGGAAGAAAGGTTTCAAACCTTCTAACTTCAAGAATCAGCAGAAGCAACTGTCACAAGCTGAGAAGCAGCCAGCCAAAGTGATGGGAGAAAAGCCTAAAGAGCCACAGCAGAACAGGGGACCACTCCAGTGTTGGAAATGTGGAGGACCCCACATGCACAGGAATTGTCCACACGAGAATGAGAGTGCAAGGCCAGCTTACAACCTTCAAGAAGCAGAAACAGTGGGTCAAGTAGCAAGGGTTGTCCCTAGGATTTATGCAGCACTAGAGGACCACCAAGCAAATCACCAGTCAACTACGATTGAAGTTGCAAGTAAGATTGTTGAGCAATTTGTTTCTATTTTGATTGACCCTGATTCTACTCACAGTTACATAACTCCTAGAGTAGTGGAGATTTGTGCTTTTAAGAAAGTAAAGCATAGAAAATCTTGGTTAGTTCAGCTAACCACTAGAACTAAGAAAAAGGTTAGTGAAATGGTAGAGAAATGTCCATTGGTCATGAATGGATTGGTCACTTGTGTAGAGCTGAATGTTCCATCACTTGGTTCCTATGATGTTCTCATTGGAATGGATTGGTTAGAAGCTCATAGGGTAAAGCTTGACTGTTACAATAAGACTTTCGAATGCATGAATGAAAAAGGGAACCCAGTAGTGGTAAGAGACATTCCAAAAGTGATTTCTGTGAGGCATATTTCATCCATGCAGTTGAAGAAGTTCTGTAGGAAAGGTTGACAGTTGTATGCAGCTCATATTTTGGAGACAACAGAGAATGAAACTCCTAGATTGGAGGACTTTCATGTGTTGCAAGAATTCAGGGATGTGTTTCCTGGAGAGATTCCAGAGCTTCCTCCAAAGATTGACATTGATTTCACAATTGAACTTGTGCCAAAAGCGGCACCAGTGTCTAATACACCCTACAAAATGAGTACACCAGAGATGCTAGAGTTGAAGATGCAACTGCAAGAGTTGTTGGAGAAGAAGTATATCAGGTCGAGTGTGTCTCCTTGGGGAGCACCAGTTCAGTTTGTAAAGAAGAAAGATGATACACTTAGGTTGTGTATTGATTATAGAAAATTGAACAAAGTCACTGTGAAGAACAAATATCTTTTGCCTAGGATTGATGACCTCTTTGATCAAATCAGAGAAGCAAAGGTATTTTCCAAGATTGACTTGAGGTCTGGTTACCATCAGGTGAGAATCAAGGATGAAGACATTCATAAGACAGCCTTCAAAACAAGGTATGGACATTATGAGTTTGTAGTGGTTTCATTTGGTCTCGCAAATGCACCAGCTACATTTATGTGCCTTATGAACAGTGTCTTCAGCAGGTATTTGGACAAATTTGTTCTTGTTTTCCTTGATGACATTCTTATTTATTCTAAGAATGAGGAAGAGCATGAAGAACACTTGAGATTGACATTGCAACTGCTCAAGGAGCATCAGATGTATGCAGAGCTGAGCAAGTGTGACTTCTATAGAGACAGAATCCAGTATTTGGGTCACATTATCTCACAAGAGGGTATATCTGTGGACCCTGAAAAGATTGAAGCCATTATGAATTGGCATAGTCCAAGAAATATGACAGATGTAAGATCTTTTATGGGACTTGCAGGATACTGCATGAGACTCATTGAAGGATTCTCCAAAGTTGCACATGCCATCACTTCTTTGCAAAAGAAGGGGATAAAGTTTGAATGAACATCGAGGTGTTAAGAAAGCTTCCAGCAGTTGAAGAATCTTCTCACCAGTGCACCAGTATTGAAAGTTGCAAACCCAGAGAAAGATTTTGTGGTATATATCGATGCATGCGGACAAGGGCTTGAAGGAGTCCTTATGCAAGACAACCACGTTGATATGTTATGAGTCAAGAAAGTTGAAGGAACATGAGAATAACTATGCCATTCATGATCTAGAACTTGCAGCCATAGTACATGCTCTCAAGATGTGGAGGCATTACTTGATGGGAAGAAGATTTGAGCTAAGGACAAACCATTGCGGTCTGAAGTATTTGTTTGATCAGCCTACTCTAATGCTAGGCAAGCTAGATGGCTGGAGTTTTTATGTGAGTTTGATTTCGAAATCAAGCACATAAAAGGAAAAGAGAATAAGGTAGTTGATGCACTCAGCAGGAAGGTGTAGGAAATACATGTGGCATCCCTTAGTATTTGCCAATCAAATTTGAGACAGCAGATTGTTAATCATACTGCTAGAGATGAATTATATGAACAAGTAAAGGACAAATTGCAGCAACAAAGTCTTGAGAAGAGGTATGAGGGATATAAGTTGGAAGAAGATGGACTTCTTACTTATAAATGCAGAATCTATATTCCAAATGTAGCACAATTGAGAAGAGTCATTATAGATGAAATCCATCAAGCTCCATATTCTAGTCACCCATGATATCAGAAGACCATTGCTACAGCTAGAAAGCAATACTTTTGGCCATGATTGAAAAAGGACATAGCTAAATATATTTCAAGGTGCATGAAATGTCAGCAGGTAGAGGTCGAGCATCAACACCCTGCAGGTTTGTTGCAGCCTTTGCCAGTTCCAGAATGGAAATGGGAAGTTATTTCCATGGATTTTATTACAGGATTGCCAATGACTTGGAGACAACATGATTCCATCATGGTTGTGGTGGACAAATTGACAAAGGCAGTGCATTTTATACCGGTTAAGTCTACGCATAAGACTGATGATATTGCAAAGATCTTCATGAAGGAGATTTTTAAATTGCATGGATTGCCTAAGACAATAGTCTCTGACAAAGATGTCAAGTTCACTTCCAATTTTTGGAATGGGTTGTTTGCAGATTTGGGTACAGGGGTTGTTTGCAGATTTGGGTACAAAGCTAAACTTCAGCACCGCATACCATCCTCAGACCGATGGGCAAACATAGAGAGTCAATCAAGTGCGTGAAGACATGCTTCGCATGTATGTGATGGACAAACCAACCAAGTGGGAAGATTATTTACATTTGGTAGAATTTGCTTATAACAATGGACAGCAAGCATCCTTGGGGATGAGTCCGTATGAAGCTTTGTATGGCAGAAGGTGTAGGACACCAGTGACTTGAAATAATCCAATGAGCAGGGTTGTGCTTGGTCCAAAATTGCTCAAGGAGATGGAGTAGGAGGTTGTATAGATTACGCAGAATCTGAAAGCAGCCCAGGACAGACAAAAAAGCTACGCATATAAGCATAGGGTGAACAGAGAGTTCAGTGTTGGGGATCATGTTTACCTCAGAGTGAGGGCAAATAAGAGTTCCTTGAAGCTTGGAAGTTGTGCCAAGCTGTCACCAAGATATTGTAGGTCGTTTGAAGTGTTTGAAATAAAAGGGCCAGTTGCATATAGACTTGCATTGACTGCTAGCACTAGAGATCATAATGTTTTTTATGTTTCTTTGCTTAAGAAATATGTACATGATCCTAACCATGTGATAAATTGGGATGTGATTCAGGTGGAACCCGAGGGAGAGTTCCAAATCGAGCCAATGTGCATCCTCGACAGGAAGGTCACAATGCTCCAAAACCGAGCCATAGGGTAGGTAAAGGTGCAATGGGAGCACTACGGTCCTGAAGAGGGTGCTGGAGGATGCCATGTGATTGGCACATCCATTTTTGTTCAATTCTGCAGAGCACTGAGGCTGTACCAGTGTAGCATTTTGTTCAATTTTGTAAAGCACTAAGGACAGTGCTATTGAAGGGGGAGGAAAATGTAGCACCCCGGTTTTGACCATGTTTGCATTAAAATGTATATGATGTATATATGGTAATTAATCGTGGTGTGGAGCTAAAAGAGAAAGGCCCACCATCGATTTAATTGTTTTATGTTCTAGCGATTAAAATTGTTGTCGATGGTATATCGTGCTATCCGGCACATATTAAATTTGGCATCATGTAAACATGCATTTTAATTAAAAATACCCACAACCAGCTACGTCAATGCAACCATAATGAAAAGGGCATGGTTTTCCTAAGGACAAGGAGGGGGAATTATTTAACCATTGGGGCCAATAGGGAAAAGCCAGATGTCAATAGGAGAACCCATCAATCAGTCAACTACCAAATTAAATTCTCTGGAGTTAGTTGGGGGCAATTATTGCCTAGGAAAAATGTTTTGCATGGGCAGCAGTGTGTGTGGCATGATTGTCAGTCCTTGCCCACACACGAACACTCCACCAGGGACCCGTTCACCCTCACGTGGGCAGGAAGAGGGAACGACCCCCATTTTTTTCTTTATTGGGCACTCACGCAAAGAATAGGAAGGGCGGCCTTACCTTCACAATTTTTTCTGTTTTGGAGTTTTCCTCATGCAGGTGCTCGTTTGGTTTTCCTCACCTCAGGCGGGCAGTCGTGTTCTTCCTTCCACGATTTCTACTGTGGGTAATTTCCCTTCACACTGGGAGCATGCTGGTGTCTACATCCCTTTTTGATTGGGTCATGGCTTTCCTCTATGCAAGCGTAGGATTAGTGGTTGGCTTTCCCCCACGATTTGGGTTGTTGTAGGTTGTGTTGGGTCGTTTTGGCCACGATAGGGCCATAAACGACTTGGGAGTCAATTTCCCAGTCTGGGCTGTGCGTTAACCATTCTTGTCGTTCTGGTTTTGGTCTGTGGTGTTTTCCTTTCAATCCCAGGGCTAATCGTTTTGTTGTGTGTCCACAGTAGATTGGTCTTTGGGCTAGGTAGGAGTGGAAAGGAGTCTGCTTGAAAAAAAACCTAGTGTTTACAGGAGCCTCATAGACAGAGCTAGAGGGTTGGCTCTCTTCTCTACACCCCATGAATAGCACTAGAAGGGAAGTCATGGCCTAAGGGATTGTGCAGCAGAGAAGGGAATGATTCCTTGTGTTGGGTGTGTGTGGATGTCTTAGGAGTCAAGCTAGTTCTGGTGTAGGCATCATTAGCTCTTCAGTGAGCCCACTATCTTAGCAAACAATGCTTCCATCTCCTGATAACCTGATAAACCCAACTTGTTGGCTTGGTTATGTGTTGTTGTGTACTCTTGGTCTGATAAACCCAACGGTGTTGGCTTGACTGAGCCTTGACATATCTTTGGCTATGTGTGAGCCTGCTTAGTTTCTTTATTCCTTGGGGAATCATGCCCAGCTCGAGGGTGGCAGTGTTGCTAAGAGATTAAGGAGAACATTGTCCTATGGTTGGGTGGAACGTTGCAGCGACATAGCTGGTTGCAGGACGAGCCTCCTCATAAGATAAGTATTCTTGTCTATTTCATACCTGCAATTGTATTTGTTGTTTAATGAAAATGATAAACATGCTAAATACTTGAATGGAATTTAGTTGCTTCCACTGTATGATGAATAATTATGCATCTATGCATGTTTTACTTCAATGCATTTCAATTTTTATCATTGTATGTTCATGGGGCTAGTTGCCCGGGTAGATAGCAGAAATCGGTAACGTCCTCTTCGTCGGTCGGAGGGTTGGGGACGTTACATGTCTGCTTCAATCCGTACAATGATTTCCTTAACTTGCACACATAAGTTTGTCTGTCATCTGTCTCAAATCCCAATGGTTGCTCCACG
The DNA here is from genome assembly GCA_001517045.1 of Pseudotsuga menziesii. Classification (NCBI taxonomy): domain Eukaryota; kingdom Viridiplantae; phylum Streptophyta; class Pinopsida; order Pinales; family Pinaceae; genus Pseudotsuga; species Pseudotsuga menziesii. The sequence goes on along the minus strand of LPNX010001464.1, from coordinate 248,055 downwards.
TACACTTCCTCTTCAGCTACACCATTCAAGAATGTTGTCTCGACGTCCATCTGGTGTGCCATTCATTTCATTACTGCAACCAATGCAAGTATAGATCTGATAGAAATGTATCTTGCTACATGTGCAAATGTTTACTCGTAGTCTATGCCTTCTTTCTAGGAAAAGCCACGTGCCACAAATCTTACCTTGTGTTTTTCAATGCTACCATTTGCAGGTGCTTGATCATATAGATCCACTTCGAAGTTACAACAGACTTCTCTTCTAGTCTCAAAACTATCTACTAGACATCATTCTTCATAATTCATTGGTACTCCTCGATCATGGCATCCTTGCATTATTTCTTCTTTGTTGCCTCTTCGTAAAAAGGTTCTTTATCAATGAAGAGGGCCACACAACTAGAGTATGGTCTAGGTCTCTTGCTTTCTCTATGCATCCCATCTAGAGCATCATACTTATCTTCATCTTGTATTGCTTCCCATGCCCATGCTGGTCTTCTTTTGTGGGAGTTCTTCTCACGAGGTGGTTCTTGTGGTTCTTGTGGTTCTGTCATGGCATGGTCTTCATGATCTTTTGGAGATTGATTAATGACATCTCTTGAATCTAGTCTAGGCTGGAGAGAAGATTCTTCTTTAATCATGGTCTTCAATTGTTGTGTGTCTAACTCTGGTTGCTTCAAGTTCTTCAATCTCTTCAATAGGTAAATTTCTTGATTTGATGTATGCTGAGTCTTCGTCGAAGGTTACGTCTCTGTTGATGTCGATTTTCTTGAATCTTGAGAAATATATTTGGTAGGCTTTTGAGGTGTCGTTGTATCCCACGAATATTCCCTTCTTTCTTGAAGGATCTAGCTTGGTTCTCTTTTCCTTTAGGATGTGTATGTACACTGGGCAACCAAATATCCTAAAATGGTTGTCTTCTGGTTTCTTACCTGAGAAAGCTTCTTCGAGAGTCTTATTAATAGTCTATGAGGAGTACGGTTATGTACATACACAGTTGTCCTTGATGCTTCTTCTCTTTGGAAAATCTTGGTCATGTAGCATTGCTTTTGTTGCTTCCATTATCATTATGTTCTTTTGTTCTGCAACTCCATTATGTTGAAAATTGTAGGGAGTGCTCACCTCCCTCTTAATCCCAGATTCTCTGCAAAGATCCTTGAATTCTTCCGAAGTGAATTCTCTGTCATTATCTGGCTGTAGGGTCTTGGTTTTCTTCTCAACGTGATTTTCAACCAAGACTTTGAATTCCTTGAACTTGTTGAATACCTCATCTTTACTTTTCAAGAAATGAATCCAAGTCTTGTGGGAAAAGTCATCTATAAAAGAAACATAATGTACATACTCGCTTAGTGAGCTGGATGACATGGGACCGCATACATCTAAGTGGATTATCTCCACTATTCCTTTTGCTTTGCTTTCACTGGGAAATGCTTTCTTTAAATTTTTTCCTTGTGCACATCCTTTGCAAATGCCTTCATGACTTGTCTAGATTTTTGGAAGTCTTGAATGTGCTTTGTTTGCAATAGGTAGTGCTCTATAGTGCACATGTGCAAGCCTTCTATACCATAGTTCACCTAGTTCCATAAAGTCATGAACCAATGCGTGTTCAGGTTGTCCCTTCAACTTGTACAAGCCTCCCTCTTGCTCTCCAATTACTGTTGCATCATCTATTGTCTTTCCTTTTGGCCACATTTGGACTTGGCCATCAACAAATGCAACCCTCATTCTTTTTGCATCTAGTCTAGGATGGAGAGAAGATTCTTCTAAAATCCTAAAACATATAAAACATCTTTCATCTTCAATGATTTGTCGAAGTCTAGCTTGTAGGAAGCTTATCCACTTCCTTGTATGGGGTATTGATAGTCATCCTCAAGTTTCACCTTGTGAGGTGACTCATGCTCAGATAGATTGACAAATGATTCTTTGTATCTCATCATATGCTTGGATGCTCCACTATCTACAAGCCAAGCATTGCTCATGTGTGTGACAGTGCTCGTGAGTGCTGAGATTGAGACATATTCATCATCACTTGAAAAAACATCTCTTTCTTCTATGGTTCTCTTCCTTGTTGATTCGTCATCTTCAGCGGTGTGAGCATGATGTCTTTTCTTGTTAGCCTTCTGGAGTAGTGCCCCTTCTCATCACATGTGTAACATCTAACACTAGATAGATCTCCTCTGGGTCTCCTTTGTCTTCTGTGATGGTGGTCCTCCTTGTTGTGATTTCTTCTATTATGAACTGTGAGAGATTGATGATCATTTTCTCCCATCTTTTCTTCTCTTGTTATCAATCGAGCTTCTCTTTTAGCACATTCTTCCCATAGCTTGATGATCATTTTCTCCCATCTTCCTTGCACATATTCCTTGAATGAATGAGTCCATGATCTTAGGAGACCATTCAAGGTGGTCATAACAATCTCTCCTTCTACCTTTTCTTCAACTACTTCAAGTTGTTCCTTGATTTGAGAGACCTTTGTAAAGTAGGATTGTATTGTCTCAAAATTTAGGATCTTCACATTCTTGAGATGGCTCCTTAATGTCATCTTTCTATTGATGTTCTTCCATTCGAATAACTTCGTCAAAGCATCAAACATCTCCTTGAGTGTCTTCAAAGATGACACATGAGGAATGAGATGATCTTTAATGAAATCTGCAATAATTCTCTTGGCCTTGACCAAGTTCTTCTTGTGGATAGCCTTCACTTCATCTCCCTCTGGTGTTGGATCTTTTCTCGCTAATATATTTGTCCAAATCATTTTCTTCAAGAATAAGAGAGATCCTATACTTCCATGCTCGAAAGTTGTCAGTTCCCTCAAGCTTGGTGTGGTGAGTCATTTTAGAATGAGAACCTCAAATGGAAATAGTAGAGGTTTTAGGTCTTACCAATTTGAGATGCCCAACCTGGTTCTGGAGCTAGTTGGCCTAGGGTTTGTTAGAGAAACCCTAATTTTCCAAAGTAGAAATTTTAAACTTCTGATTGGACAGGAAGATGTGCCTCTTCAAGGCAAGTTGTCCAATGTACTCCTTTTTCCAAAATGATAGAGCAAAACTCCAAATGCTTGATGCCCTAGTTTTCTCTCGACACTAGGGTCTGTGTCAAAAATGAAAATTCTTCAAATTTGATTATGCTTCCTCCAAAAGATGCACCCTCATAGGGCGAGTTAGACTAGCCCTCTTTTTCAGATGATCTTTGGAGAAAACCTTGAACTAGGAAGCCCTAGTTTCCTGATGTTGCACAATGCTTTCTTTTCAAGCTAGCTCCGATAACATGTTAGAGTCTGCACTTTAATTCAATTATGTTAGACCTTTAAACTGAAAGATAGACAAGCACAACAATACACAAGAACACAAAGATTTTCCTCGAGGAAACCATAAAGGAGAAAACCCCGCAAGTTCCTTCGTCACTAATACAATATCACAAAATGGAAAACCCAAAAATAGGAAGTCTTCTGCAGGTCTCTCTCTTTCTCCTCTAGCGAACTTGTCTTATCTCTCTTATTCATGCGAACTTGAGAGTGTGTATAAATGAGGGAGGGTGCCTCCCTATTTATACCCTTGAAGTCACTGACCTAAAACCTAACTGGGTCGACCTCCTAACCTAACAGGGTTGACTTGTCTCTTGGTAGACTCAAAATACATTTTACATTCTTTCTTCTGGGGGCTATTGCCCCGACTTGCAATGAAGGCTTTGCCTCAATGACCTTGCATGACCAAACTTAATAATGACATCCCCGAATGAAGGAAAAACATCTCCGACAGAGGTATAATAAAATACAATAATAATATACAAAAGAATATCTTCTAAAGTTTCATTTACAACACCCCTGGGTACGGGTACCCATGCTACACAGGTTGTAATCCTATTATGTCTTTATTTTTCTCTGTAGAGCTCTTTCAAGTTGTTTCTGGTCTATGTTCTAGAGGCAATTTCTGAACATCTATGATACCTTGTTTAGAGATCATGGATCTGGGTTTATCATGATGGTCTAGTATTTTTTTAATTTGATGGACTGTATTAGCTTAGCTGCCACTGCGAAAGACAGTTTTTTGATGTTCTGATATGATTTCCTTCTAAGAGATCATGAAATGCTATATTGCATATAGAGAAAGTAATTTTGTTTTTATATAAATTATGAATAAAATTTATGAATTTTATATCTGGTCTATGTTCTAGAGGCAGTTTCTGAACATCTGTGATATTTTGTTTAGAGATCATAGATGTGGGTTTTATCATGATGGTCTAGTTTTTGAAAATTTGATGATGGACTGTATTAGCTGCCACTGGGAAAGACAGCTTTTTGATGTTCTTATATGATTTCCTTCTAAGAGATCATGAAATGCTATATTGCATATAGAGAAAGTAATATTGTCTTTATATGAATTATGAATCAAATTTACAAATTTTATATGTAATTGCATATATATATTTGTGGCATTCAGTCAACCCCGGAGTTGACTTGGACCACATAAAACATACTATATGCTGAATAGGAAAGAGTCCAGAATGACGAGGCACCACACTGTGGTACATGTTCAAGTGAAACAGGAAGTGATAGACAGTGGAACATAAAATTTGGACCTTTTGATCATTGAAAAAGTCCAGAATCTTTATGCTCATACCACGTTTGATGCAAAGTCTTCATTTTAACTCTTCCCAACCATGCATAGAGGTCACAGGGGATGGATGGTTGAAGTTGTCAAAAAGTATTCAGGTCATAGGGCATCGATGGCTGATGTTGTCAAAAAGTAGAAAACATTCCAAATTGGAGGGTTCCTAGTTTTAGTGTGCTCTCATTTGAACTTTAGTCCGTTCTCCAAATTGAACTCAGGACAATTTGATAAAACATTAAATGAAAGTTTCATCTTGCTTGCACAAATAGTTCATTCACAAAAATCAGGCACACAAAAAAAGGTAAACTTGCATAAGTATCCCAGCATCCCTCCATAAAATGATGCATAATTGAAACCAGTTTTTAGTACTAAATACGCAGCAAGTTTATATCAACACAGGAGATGGCAGTTTATGATCATTTGCAAATATTGAGATATCCAATAAACAAAGCTGCATCGCAAAAGTATGCCCAACAGTAACAAAAGACGAAGACTTCTAATGTCTTTTTAATTATAGAACTCCAACAAAACAGGATTCCCAGAACCAGATACATGAATAGACAACAGATTCATGTGCCAGCCATAGGCATCACTAAGCAAATGGCAGACAGACAATTCTCTTAATCTTAAAAAATAGAACTTCAACATCCGAGCAAAGTCATAACGCTTTCACAAAATTGTGCCATATTATCCACCCCTATAACAGGGTTTTCTGAACAAAGTTTCCATCCTATCTATGTAACTATTTCATAGAGATACCTGTGTTAGCGAGCCATATTTCCGAATTTGCCCACAAAATCTGCAAGAAATGCATATTTTCAGATCATTGAAAAACAAGCATTCATCTTTAGCATCCACTTTTCAAAGTTAACACAACATTTATGACTGAAAGATGCTCTACAAGTACAAATGATTTTCTGATAAACTTTAGCCATCAACTAAAATTGGAAATCTACTTACCAAACCTTCCTCATTAGAAGAAACAATTTCTGGTCTAGCTCAAAATTGGCAATATTTCCAGGATCTCCCTTTAACAACATTAGAAGGCCTCCAAATGAAACATATACCTCACTGTATATAATAAACAAAACAATTCCCGACATCTTAAAGATGAAAGTCAAATATGTACAGTAGTGGACAGCATTATATACAACCTACTAACAGAAGGCTAAAGCTTTTTAGAATAGTAAACTCATGCCTGTCTCAAAAACTGAAATTTCATGGTATATAGACTCTAGAGTGCAATTTGAAAATTTAACTAAAGCCAGTTCAATGAAATAATCAAGCAGACTGACTCGGTATCATTTTGTCAAAATCCCTCATTTTGAACTACGGAACAATGAATGTGCTGTATCTATTTCTCATGTGCATTATTTTACATCTCACATTTACTAAGGTCCAATTCTTAGAATCAAATCAAATACGGGAACAAGTTAACAACATATCAAATAATTCGCATATAAATGTTCATCAGGTTATATACATACGCTTTTACATTGGCTCCAGAACCATCTTCGGATATCTTGTAGAGTTTGCCATACATAACATATTCGTATTTGTCAGCAAGTGTTTTTCTCCCACCCTGCACCATCCAAAAATAAATGCAGTCTTAATACAGTACTGATCAATTGGTACTCTTAAGTCAATTGAATTCTCCACTCAATTTATCAGTTAATATTTTCTTCTTACCAATTAAAGCTGGTAGAGGCACCCATGTTTGAATTTTAAATATACAATATTACCCCAAGCATTACACAAGATATCAAGCTTAGTAGTCATGTGAGCTAATCCTCCAATTCTAGACTCAAGCATTGCACAATGCAAACTCCAGTTTTACCATGTGGTTTCAAGTAGTATACTTGGCATTATTCATAAATAGACAAATTCTTCAAAAACATGAAAATGATCAGGAAGTAGGCCCTGATCCACTAATTAATGGTGAGCTCAAAACTAACTTAAACAAGTCAACTTAACCTACAAAATGTTTAGTAGTAAGACGAGAACCTCTGAAGATTAGTAGCACTTCTAAAATTGAAGAAAAATACCCTGCTTAATGCAATTACTTCCAGTCCCATTCACCATGAGTCCTGAGCAAACAATTGGCCCTTGTGCTTAATTCAGTTACTTTCAGTCCCATCCACCAGGAGTTATGTTCGAGTCCTGATTCCCTGAGCAAACAATTAGCCCTTCTGCAACAATATAAAGTCCTTGATAACATAGATTTAATACAAAAATATTCTTCACCCCACTTTGCAATCATGCATATCAATAACAACTCTTATACTCAACCAACAGAAGGGATATGGTGGTGGAATAGCCAGTTCTATTAGCAAGATTGATAAGAGAAAAGCCCAGAAAGGGAGTCGATAAATGGCATCTCCTTTTTAAATGATTTATGAAGTCCTGTCAAAGGCTAGTAATTTTGGATAAACTATGTACAACTTGGCATGTTGCAAAACAGACACATGGGATGTTGACAAGCCATGAGGGTCACTCTGCCTCTAAGTTTCAATAACAGTAGTTCCCTTATAACACAGCAAACACCTGTAATTTGGTGAGGATATGATGTCAGAACTTTTACTACAGCTTTTCTCAAATCAGGTCAGGCTTTTACAATAGCTTTTGTCAAATCAAGTCCCCATAAAGAAGGAAACTTCTGAATCCTGATTTCCTTTAGTAAACGGAAATTTCAAAGCAAATATTTAATACCTCCATGAACTTTCACCAGTCTTCTTCTTCATTCTATATTCTTTTCTCTCCTTCTCTTTCTCCCCTTCACTTCTTCCTTCACACGCACTATTTTATTCTCCACTCCTCTTTTCTATCATTGCTTGGGAGATCTCCTCCTTTTCTTCACACTCTGCCCATTTTTATGCATCCCAAAAAAATCCTTCAAAATAAGACAGCTCTCCCATTAAAATGAGTAAATATTTCACCCAAAACTATTAAAGGTTTATTAATTAAACCATAGTTGCATGGGTACCGCTCCCAGGATTTTGGCAACCCGTACCTAGTGATTCCCTGCTCCTGGGAGCTTGGGAACTGGTACGAAGTGTCCCCTTTTTGTTTTGAGCTTTTAGGGAGATTTTTGGGAACTTGATATAGCCACTCCATTATTATTGGGAGCTTGTAGAAGCTCCCTGTCTGTTTGGGAGATTCCAGAAGCTCCCAAACAGACAGGGAGCTTCTACAATCTCCCGACCATGTGGAGCCCAAAACCATAAAAAAAATGTTGAAAATCAATTGAATGATTGTTGTTTATTGTGCCAAGAAATCAACAACAATAAAAACTCAATTGAATCTATCAATAATGCCATTTTTTAAATTGTCAAGGTTATATAAATTAAGAGGGCTCACACCTCTTAAATGTTTAGATCCATTCACACTCAAAATGTAAGCTGCCAGTGTAATAAAGTGAATAAACATGGATCTTTCTACAATACTAAGATATTGAACAACTTTAATTCATGTCTCAAATGTTTATAGCTAGCTTACATTATTCATATTGATTGATATAGCAATTTAGGATCATAAACCACATGAAACTCAAAATATCGAAGACTTTAACAATTTTATGTTAGTTGAACTTGAAACAATCAGGTTCTTTCACATGAGTAGTACTTACCATTAAAAAAATGAAGAGGCACCCAAATACTAAGCACTCTGAGGAGCAATAATAGAGATGGAGTTGGAACAAGGAATTAGAAAAAGATTGATTCTTAATATTTATGAAGCTATTGGTGCTTCGTACACGCACACAAACACACATGCAATTTGCCTTTACAAACTTATACAATGTGATAAAGTTGCAGGTCAAATTTACAAAACATACCATGTCACTGAGCCATGCATAGTTAGTAAAGGGTCTACCATGGCACTGTAATGTTCCGTTTTTGACAAGCTAGGGAATTACTAATGATTGATGCCACATGGGATAAAAGTGCAACATTAGCAGTGATGATGAGTCATTGGCAGATAAAGAGGACCAATTTAGCAGGAGCAAGTGACATGCATGACATGTGAGGCCTAATGAAAAATGCATGCGACATGCATCATTAAAGTTGCATGCATGCATAAGTTCAATTGCATGTGTCATGCACAGATAAAAAGAATAAAAAGGGAGCAAATCGACTTTGAGGGTATTCGTTGTTATTATTCATTATTGAGATTCAGTTTTGAGAACTCTGAGAGCAGGTTTGGGCTGAGGGAAAATTCCTTAGCCAACAATTGAGTTCGGTGGCAAAATCTATCCACCCTGGTCAATTTCGGGAATAGATCATTTAGATCTATCGCTGTGTACTTCATTGAGAAGAAATTCATGGAATTTTAGAGCAGAGATTGAAGTCATTCACAGCTGGGCGAATTGCCATCTTTGTGGTTTTTATTAACAGGGTTCCTTGCTAAGATAGGGCACAAATCTCTTAGAAGACAGAGTACAAGCGGGCCTATTCGCTGGAGATCCATTTGATTGATGAAATAAGAGTTTACTCCTCAACTACTGTAGCCATCGTTCTCTTCTTAACTGCTGCCTGGTTCTGAATTGAAGTCGTGGGCTCCAAGGGAAGTCCCATATCAACACAATGAGTCTGGATCTATCGCTAGGGCGTCCTCTCTCTCCCTTGGCAGCATTACATCATTGTAGCAGAGATATCTCTTTAACTGAGGCATGGGTAGTCATATTCCAGTCAAGGAAAAGGGGGCGAGGTAATGAGGTACTCTTCATTCCATTGGCAGTGATCCATCTTAATTTTCATTTATTTAATATCTACTTTATTTAATTTTTTGGGCATTGAAGCAAATGATGGTGGACCATGGATGATCAAATATATGTGTAAAACCCTAGAAGAAGTGGGCCATTGGATGAGGACAAAAAAATCCGACAAGGAAAAAATTGCAAACCTAAACCAAGATGATGTCACTGAAGGCACATCTAGCTCGCCAATTAATGCTGGTCGTTGATTTGTAGGGCCCATATCGGATGGCAGGAGTGCATTGCAAAGGCTTGAGACCAGTGGCCTGGCCATACAGCCTTCCCTCTGCAATGATTGGAACCATTGGATGGGCTAGACACATCCAATGATGAGGAAACCAACGGAGCTTTGTGGGCACTAGTAAATGCTCCCGCATCACTTTCCTATCGTACTAAAGAAAGATAGACACCTGCAACTTTACAATCTTCTTATACATCATTTAATTTTTTGGGCATTGGAGCAAATGGAGATGGACAATAGGTGATCCAATATATGCACAAAATCCTAGAAGAAGTGGTCCATTGGATGACGGAAAAACAATCCGATGAGAAGGAAAAAATTGTGGGCCCAAACCAAGATGACATCACCCAAGGCACAGCTAGCTCTGCAATTAACATGGGTTATTGATTTGTAGGGCCCATATTGGATGGCAGGAGTGCATTGCAAAGGCTTGAGGTCATTGGCCTGGCCATACAATCTTCCCTCTGCAATGAATTGGGACCATTGGATGGGATAGCCACATCACTTTCCTATCGTTCTAAAGAAAGTTAGACATATGCAACTTTACAATCTTCTTATAGAGAGAAATGGTTGTATGGCCTAGCAAAAGACCAATCAGGATATAACACCCTCACATAGACAAAGACACTGTTACCCCTCATGAGAACCCATTTTCATCATGATCTAGTCACATTTAAATGTCAGTTTTTTATGACATGGATGATTCAGTGTGCAGTGGCAGAAGGGGCTATTTTACAAATCCATGCTTTATTCTTGGCATTACCCACATGACTTGTTCAAACTAAATAGTATTTGTTGAGTGGGTGATCTTCAGAGGATAGACGTTAGAGCAGAGTTACAGGTTCATGCCCCTACAGCCTAGCATGATTATGCTGTCTGATGGATTTAAAGCACCAAAGTTACTTTCATATTACTCAATATAGGGATGACATGGGACCTGGTCTGTATATTGGGGATGCACAAATTACATAGAAAACTATTCCTCCAGCGTATTTGTGTTACTTGGCATGAGGTTGGCATACTAATACAGTTTCTTACACATATGGAGGGAGTGCCTAGTATCATTTATCATGCCTGTATGATTCCAACATGATTCAAATTTCTTAGATGACCATCTTGTGGGAGGCATTTGACCTTGATTGAATATTGTTGACGAGACTATATTATTATCAATCTTCCACCAAATTTCAGGGACTCGAGAGTGGGAAAACACACATTGGGGACATGTAGAGACACCCCCAAATTTTGAGGTATTTTTTGGGAGGGGGGCGTCGAGGTCCCTAACAAAGGGTGCCCCGTCTCTAAATTATTAAAAAAATAAAAATATGAATCCCAACATATGAACATACCAATTCCTCATTCCATCACCATTTACATACTAAATTGAAATTCATCATTGTGCAATGTAAACATGATATTCAATTCTTAATGGCTATTTTAAATTATAAATACATGCACATCTTCCAAAATAAATTTGAATCATACACATAAATAGTAGATAAATTTAAAATCATAAATCATAAATCTGAATCATAGATGTGTCACATAAACTGTAAACACTAAACAGTAAACACCTACAAATATGAAAAATATTAATACTATATAACTCAACAAATATTGAAGCCTTAAAAAGTTAATGATTTAATCATAAAATTAGAATTTAGAAATACTGAAGTCTAAAAGTATATAGAAAAATAAAATTACTCAAAATAGTACTAAAGACTCGAAGAGTGATGAGTCAAATTCTAAAGACTCAGCCTGAGTTCATCAATGACAGTAAATAAAACTAAAATTAGCAGAAAGAAATTATCAAAAGAGCATCAAGGAGATAGATCCATGGACTAGTCCTCCTGATGCATCTGCTGCATGAAGTCACCATCTATGGGACTGTGACCATCTAAGTAAGAGTCACTCTCAATCTCAGCATCAGGAGTGACCAATGGCACGCAAACCAAACTGTGTTGCATCTCATTTGGTCTCTCCTCCTCGACTCTATGTGCGTCATCCTTTGGATCCACGTCCCATCATGTCGTTGATCCCATCTGATACTTTGGTGTCTTCATATGTGAAAGATTTAGGGTGTTGTGCACTGCAATTAGCTTCTCTATTCTCTTAGACGTAAGTCTATTCCTCTTGATAGAGTTGATGAGGCTATATGTAGACCAATTCCTCTCTGCTGCAAAAGAACTAGCAATCTGAGACTAAACGAGTAGCAAGATATTGGATCTCTAGAGCATCATCCCCATGCATCCTCCACCAACCAATGGAGTCTTCTTGGAGTGAGTCCTTAAGATCTTCCTTCACGTCACGCTTTTTGAAGGGACCACTAAGACATGCAAAATGAATCCACTGTCTTCGAATTCATCATATATCTTTGTAATGGAAGCTCAAAATCCCTTCTTGATCTCTAGATCATCAATGGGGGGAATTCTACCAGGCCTGTCAATATACCATTTTGGGTTAAGTGCATATGCTACCATGTGCAAAGGTGTATTTATTTATGCACACCTATGCTAAATAATGGGTTGAATCTGGGTTGTATAGAGCGCTAAGGATGGCTCTTTCTCACAAATGGTCGCCCTTACTCGACGTAACATGTTATCTAAAGTCTCGTAGATTTCTTCAAGACTAGGAGAATTTTGAGTCCCCATAGCAAATGACCTCAACTATAGGGCGCAAGAAAGAAACCAAATAACTTTAATTTACATTGTTCCCCCAAGTTTCCGGGATAAGGGGACGCAAGAGAGAGGAAACACACATTCAAGGAGCATGGAGACCAGCCCCAAATTTGAGAGAAATTCAGGGGGCGAGGGGACGTCTCTAAAATTATAAAAATAAAACAAAATATTAAAAATAACAATTCATTTGATGTATATTCATGATTGTGCAATGTAAATACTAAATATTTTGTTTTATTTTCTAAGTAGTACAAAGCAGGGATTGTAAAAAGTGAAAATAATGTGACAACATTAAAAAAAAATCTTAGGGGTATGGGGGAGGGGGAAACGTTTCCAAGAAAAAAGAAACGCATCCCCAACCCTGCGAGACGCATCCGCATGGAACACTGCTAATTTAACCACCAATCATTATCCAATACCTGAAGCTTAACCTTCTTCCCCTCATTTGTCTTGCATGCATCCCACATGTTCCAATCGGAAGTCACAACCATGGCCTGCAATGGTAATTGCACCTCCAACATCCTCTCCAATAAAAGATAATAGTTGGCATATCTAGTGTTTGTGGGATTGAGGAATTCTTTCTTTGAGTCAATCATGTACATGGCTAAGGAGGTGCGGTGGGTGCAGATAAATATCTACACATCTCTCGTAGCTGACACCAAGGAGGATACCCACTGAATCTTGCCAATGCCTTTCAATGCATGCACACAAGGGGTGCAAAAAATACTCATCTATCTACTCTAAACTAGTAACCTAACTGATCTACACACTTTTGTTGCATCTGTCACAACCTGCAAGACATTGGTAGGCCAAACCTCCTCTATAGCATCTCAAAGAAGCTCAAATTGAAAAGTTGTATCTTTGTGCTTTCCTAAACAATCAATAGTTCTAAGAAAGAAAGGCCCATTTATGCAACTATGGGGTTGATAAGTGGGTGTTTGGCAATGTCTGTCCACCCATACATAACAATGGAGCAACCTTCCCTCACCGTTGTGAGTCTCATCTTTTCTTTTTGCATAGTGATATTGTTAAGATTTCATATGCTAGACTAGATATCATTAATGTTCAATCCAAATTCACAACATTAGCATATGCAAAATCACTGAAAGAAACACAATCACAAGATAGAAACAGTATTTTCCCTAGGAAACCCTCAAGGGAAAGAAAACCCAGCAAAACTTCCTCTGTATAAGATGTATAAGGTAAAACCCCAAAACAACTATTCTCCTCCTTGTTGATTTGTCTCTCCCTCTCTCTTATGCACTACACAAGTGAATGAGTCTGTGTTCAAATAAGAAGCACAACTCTTCTATTTATACACATTGAGCCAACTGACTTTTACCCTAAACAAGTCGGCCCCACTAAACTGTCTGGGCCGACTTCACCAAGGAAGATCAAAACAGTATTTTATATTAATTAGGGTACTAATGACACGACTTACGATGGAGGCTTTACCTCATGACTCTATGATGACCAATTACAATAGTAACACCCAAACGGAGGAATAACAACATCTCCCTTGGGTTAAATCAGTAAAATACATTTAGAATATCCTTTGAAGTTACAATATTTCAACACTCCCCCTTAATGAAAAGGTTATTCTACTGACAACATCATCATAGACTATAGGAGTAACGAGAGAGAATATCTTCAGCAATATCGAGGTAATACATATATACGTCATAGGAAGTTTTCATCATTCTTCAATGTCTTCATCTTCTGCATCACACGATCACTTGATCCTTTTGCAACAACACTTCGATCTTTCGATCCTTCGTAGCAGCACTTTAATCTTCTTAATCCTTTGCAGTATTACTTTGGTCTTCGATCCTTTGCAGCACTTTTGATCTTCTCGATCATTCATAGCAGCACTTCGATCTTCTATCCTTCGATCTTCTCGATCCTTCGTAATAGCAGCACTTCAATCATTTTGATCCTTCCTAGCAGCAACACTTCGATCATTTCGATCCTTTGCAGCAGCACTTCGATCTTCTTGATCCTTTGCAACAGCAATTCGATCTTCTTGATCCTTTGTCGCCACGCTACCTACAGTACACATGATCTCTTTGCGGGATGATCAATCCCTATCACTTTAGGCCATAGGTCCAAGAATGATGCAATCCTCCATCAACCTACTCCCCCTTAACGAGGAAGGCCCATAGTATCAACTAGCTGAATTGTCTACAACTAAAGGTAGATCTCGACTGCACCTAGATGCAGACCCTGTTGTCCGTAAGGACTCATCGTAGACCATCCATACCACTAAGGTTGAGACCACTCCTAAGTGAGTGTTATACTACGGTGTCTACACACACATGTAGACATACTCTTCCATGCAAGAGTATTGTTTGCAGAGCAGATCTCGACCGTATACAAAATGTCGGCCCTCATCATAGAACATCCTTACCACTGAGGTTAGGACCACTTCCAAGTGAGTGTTATACTACAACGTACGTGAAGATTCATCATAGAGCATCCTTGCCACCAAGGCTAGGACCACTCCCAGGCGAGTGTTATTCTATGGCATCCTGATAACTGTTGTTTCCCATGGCAATGTGAATAACGATATAGCAACCCTAGTTATTGGTTATTTTTTCTTTAACTATGTAACTTGTAGTTTCTTGCTTGAAGCTCCTTATTTCCTTCTCCCGATTCAAACTTGGACTCTTGATCTACTTTATCTGTAGATTTCAACAATTTATCTACAAGGACTTTTTCATGTGTCCCCTTGGGCCCTTCTTGTTCACTAGAGAAATGTCATGCAATGCAATTTTCTTTTTCTTGTACCAAAACTTCAAGAACTTCTTTTGCACATTCATATTAATTATACCCACTTAGTCCATCTAAGGATATCCCAAAACAAAAACCAAATCATTCATATCTATATCATGGAAATTTGAAACACATTGCATTTATTAAATTGTGTCTATTGCTATTGTTTATAAAAACAATGACCTTCCTTCTCTTGTTGAAGACATCCATGAACATGTAATAGGTATTGTCACATGAAAATAAAATCTTATGGATCTCATTATCCTTCTTCACAACATTCGTCCACCTATCTAAAGATACATTTTCATATTCTTCATATGAAAGTTTAAATAGATCCTTAAAGCAAAGTGTTTAGCCCCATATAGTTTTTCCAAAGAGGCACATTTTACTTATAATATTAAATGTAATCTTAAATATTGGGACCATCAAATTTTCCAATAAAATACATTTTTCTGGCTATCACTCAAAAAGGAACTAGGGTTTTGACGAAAATCACTTACTTTTAAGACAATAGCAAAAATTAAAATGATCATAACTCCCTTAACATTGCTCAAAATCTCTATTATAACCACAATTATGAAATGCCATGGTCATTTTGCATCTACTGAAAGTGGTTTGATGGAAATATAGTTGCTCTATCAAAAGATATATGATCTGCAATTCACACTATCATCATCTGGAAAAACCTTAAAATAGTTAGATTTTAAATCAACAATAACTCCTTTTCCTGGACTCCAATATAGACAAATATTTTTTAACTGGATGTTCTTGAGAGAGGAACTCAATTATGCAACTAGATTCTTCAGATTCTATATGGAAAGTTTCAAAAATTGATTTGAATACCATTGTCCTCTTTTTTTGTCCAAGAAATCTATAAAACGATAAAAATATTCCCCCCCTTTTTTCCCAAGAAAGGGCTCTAATACCAATGATACCAAATGTTGTATTCCTTAATAATCCTACAGATAGATAATAGAAATTAACTCATAAATAACATAATAAATCCACAAAATACAAGAGACTAAACACAATACGTAGAGAAAACCCTTAAGGTGGGCTAACACCATTAACTATTCCTTATAGAAAGAATCACTCCATTAAATATTCCTTATAGAAGAAATCTCTTTCCTACATGACTAATCACCTGGTTGCGTGGTTGTAGTTGTAATCTCAGTATGTCAATTGATCATGGCATCTTTGACGAGTATTGCATATGTTTGAGTAGTGTTTGGTCTTTAAATTTTGTTGTTTCCTTGCATTATTAGCTAAATTTGTTACCTTAAGTTCGAATTGTTGAATCAAATGTTATTCACTAGTATAGTTCAAGCTTGGATGGAATTGTCATTCTTTTAAGTTACACTTCCTAGGTTGAATCTTGATTTTGCTAGGCATGGGCAATGTTAAAGAGACAATAGAAGTCTTGAGTTGCATTATTGTCTTGTCTCTTCATGTCTTTCATTGGGTCACCCCTTGCTAGTCATTACGTCATCCAATCCTACGGATATGCCACCATTCAATTCTACTACATGTTCTTCTTTTGTGCTAAGGTAAAGGATTTCATCATTGCCTTCCTCCTAGCAAATCACTATTCATCCATTGCAACGCATCATCTGAGGTTTGATCAAGAAGTAAGAGTACCTTGGCAATCGTTCACCTCATTAGCGAACACCTCACACTTGCCAGGATTGAGCATCACTGGGTCCTAATCAAATGAGCTTCATCAATGTTAGACTTCAACTCATTTTGATTTTTCATATTGATGGATTGTGCTCGTACCTTAGAGAACATTTGCCTTATTGTTGGGTTTCTTCGTGCCTACTAGGTGTTCGCATCATTGGCATCTACCAAAGTGGATTTCTCCTAGTTTTTTACTTTAGAACATTTAACAATGGGAGGGGAATAATTTTTTGAAGCATTGTAGGTTGCATATAAAGATAGGAAAGCATGGTTGATTCCTCATTCTAGTGATTCAATCGATTTGCCTAGTTGGAAAGGACAATGATCTAGTTCAGGTTTCAATGGATCAATTTTTCAAAGCAATAGTATGCATAGATTCAGTGGTTTTCTATATCCCACGAGGGGATAGCTTCCCCTTGAGTCACCATTGTTAACCCCCATGTTTGCTTGCGCAACTTCAGGGGTTAAGATCCAACAAGATCCTATCATGCTAGTTATATTTCAAGTACAATGAATATTTCATAGTGGTCAAAGATTATTGCAGTCAATTCCATCAAATTTTAGAAAATTGTTATTTTTAGAAGTTTTAGCTTTGTGTTCAAAGCAAAAGCTCTAAGGCTCGCATGTCAAAGATGTTTTTATATTAGTGATCCTTGTGACATCACAATGTCGATGACCTTTTCCAAAGCAACATGCAAGTAGTTGTAGGGCAGTATTATTTTTAGTGGTTAAGTTTTTGAGGGAATGTATGTAAATTTTGAGCACATATTTGGGTTCCTTGCAAAAAGATAGGTCTAATAAGATTGTTTTCATTTACATGAAAAACATTGTTATTTTTAGCAGCATCTATTTTTAGACGTGCTCTATATGGCAATGGCCTAATACCAGTCCTTTTTATATTTTTTTTTCCTACATTTAGGATTGGGAATGTTATTTTTGGCATGTCAATTTTAGCAAGTCTATATTTGGCAAGTATAGTGGTGTAGTGGTTGAGGTTTTGATGGGTGGGAAATGGTGGGTTAAGAAAGGAATTGAAAGTGGATGAAGTTTCAAAGTGACATGTAGCAACAATTTGAGGATGGTTTGTTTATAAGTAATATGGCTAGAAACTAGGTTGCGGGGAATCGCTAGCCCCCCCAACGAATCGCTCCCAATTCACGCTCCGAGAGGAATCAACGTGATTTCTCATTGCTTCCTCCCGATATGGTTTTGGGAATCGTGATTCCAAGGGGGAAAAAACGATCCCTGCTCACTAATAGGATAGTTGAGGGAGCGATGCTCCTAGAGTGATCCCTCATCGCTCCCTCAACGATCCTGAGCCAAAAAAAGCGCTCCCTAAATCGCTCCCTGAACAATTCTGCAAGATAGGCATTTTTTTCAAGTTTCTCAATTTTGCCAAAAAAAACTTGTTTTTAGTGATTGGCTAGGGTTCAATTAGCCTTTATAAACACTATTGGACTCCATTTGGACTTCATTTGGACTCATTCTATTCCTCGTTTGCTTGTTTTCATTTATCTTGCTAGGGATTTTAGTGGGTTTGCTATTTGTTTGAGAGAAAATTTGTAGTAGCTTGGAAGGGAGATTGAAGGCTTCTATTTGTGAGATCTTGGAAGGGAGATTGAAGGCTTCTATTTGTGAGATCTTGGAAGGAAGATTGAAGGCTTCTATTTGTGAGATCTTGGAAGGAAGATTGAAGGCTTCCATAGAGACATTCAACCATCCTTGAAGAGATAAAGAGGTAGGCTCTGAAAATCCAATCTTTCTTTGTTTTTGAAAAAAAAAATTCACTATGTTAAAATTCTAAATCTTGTATGTTTTTTTTCCTACTCTTTCCCATTCCTTCTTCTCCATCGTTCTATTGCAGACAAGAANTGGTTTTTGTTTTTGGTTCCAATTCTTCTCATGATGATGGTGGTGGGAAGTAGATTTGGTGGTGGCAATGATGAGGAGGAAGAGATAGGGAGTGGCACATAACATGGAGAGGAGGAGGAAGAGGAAGAGGATGAGGAGGAGGAGATTGAGAGTGAAGAGGGGCAAAAACAAAAAGACACAACACCTTTGTGGAAGTATGTGACAAGGCTTGGGGGAGGGAGAGGGGGTGGAACCACAAAGTTTACCTGTCTCCATTGTAATAAAACTTACACATGTTCATATACCCGTGTGAAAAAGCATTTGTGTGGGCTTATGCCATGTGATCAAGGTAAGGATACAGGAGTCAAAACCTATGACAAAGTGTCAGCTAAAGAAAGAAACAAATACAGAATGGAAGAAGAGGCCGCTCAAAACAATTCCAAGAGATCAAGGGTTGAATCTAAATACCCACAGAGAATGTTTGGTAGTGGATCTAGATCATCATCCACCCATGGTAGTGGATTCTCGCCTATGCGAAAAACATTATCAGATTTCCTTGACCTTGGTTGCAAAGATGATGTAGATTCAAAAATTTACAAGTTTCTCTATGCATGTGGTGTGCCATTCAATGTTTTTCGCTCACCCTATTGGCATGAAATGGTACAAGCCATCAATGGTGCCCCTAAAGGATAAAGGAGCCCTGGGTATGACAAAGCTAGAACCATGGGACTTGACAGGGTAAGGGACAAAATTAATAGTGCGCTTGGAAAGGTTACAAATGATTGGTCCAACTATGGGGAATCCATTGTATCTGATGGGTGGACAAATGTTAAAGGCAAGCCATTGATAAATATTCTTGGTGTCTGCTAGTGGTGCAGTCAATAGTGCTCTTGGAAAGTTTACAAATAATTGGTCCAACTATGGGGTATCCATTGTATCTGATGGGTGGAAAAATGTTAAAGGAAAGCCATTGATAAATATTCTTGGTGTCTTCTAGTGGTGTGGTCTTCCTTTCAGCTCATGACTACTCAGATCGCTACAAGACTGGTATTAATATCGCACAACCTTTACTTGAAACCATTCAAAAGATTGGGCCATACAATGTCATTCAAGTCATCACTGCTAATGCTGCTAATTGTAAGGCAACATGAGCTATCATTGAGAATAAGTATCTCAACATATTTTGGTTAGGGTGTTTGGTTCATGCATTAAACCTTTTGATGCATGATATTGTTAAGATGGACCCTAGTTACCGATGAATTGGTGCCTTGTACAAGATAGATAATAAAAATGATAAATTTATCACCAATCATAGCATGGCCCACCACATTTTTCGCAATCACTCTAGGTTGGAGCTATGAAGATTGCAAAGACTAGATTTGCTAGCTACTACCTCACCTTCACGAGGCTTTTTGAAGGTAAGAGAGGCTTTTGAAGATAAGAGAGGCATTGACATGTCAAAGTAGATGAGAGGGCAGTCCATTCCATTGCCTCAAACCAATTGACCTGGGACAAATTCACCACCCAACCATATGCATCTCTCATAAAAATCCACCCCCAAGCCTAGGTGGACACATGACCGTGAATTTTCCAAACCCTGGCTGACTCCTGTCCTTATGTTCTCAACTAAACAAAGTTGTTATTTAATTGCAAAAAATAAATTATTCACATAGCAATAATCATATATATAGCTAAAAAATAAACAGTGAAAGCATAAATACAATATGCAGATAATTTACTCCTTCAAATCAGCTTTTCATTAACAATTCAAAGCTTACAAGAAAACCTTCACAACTGTCAAATTAACAAATGTATGATACACCCAAACAAAAAATCTACACACTTGCTAAGAAAAAATTTGCCTGCCAAAGCCAAGAAAACTACCTGTTAGTTGTTGCCTACTATATTGCCTATCCATATGACTATATGGAACTGTTCCATACAACTATACAAATCTATTCATATGACTACAAGGATATGTCTATACAGATCTGTATGACTATACAACTCCACATATGAATAAAATCATCTCTTGAAAAAACATGTAATTGAGTGAATGAATATAGCTTAACCCTCTACCTTGCTTGCCTTTATACTTGAGTTGAAACCCTAATCTATCAAAACCCTATCTCACAGTTAGATGTGCTATTGAGATTAGTCCAAATCACTAATGTATAAAAATACACTTTATTATACTCAACAACTAAACATAAGACTTTCACTATATTACTAAAGTGAATTACAAAATAGATTTGATTTGAACTATTTCCGACACATTTAACACTAAACATATGTGAAAGTTCCTATCCAAGCTACTATCTTCAACACTTCGTCTTGGCAAGGAAGGAATTTTACACCAGTCCATGTGATTCTAAATGCTTCAAACTTCCCGTTTGCTAAGTGCTTGGTCAAAATATCAGCAACCTATAAATTTGTGGGTACATACTAGAGCTTTACCGCTCCCTTCTAAATCCTATCTAGAATAAAGTGATATCTAATCTCAATGTGCTTGGACCTATGTTACCAGATCCGTCCACCCTGGGCAGTGGATACATGGATCCCTGGATCTAGTAGATACAGATCCAGATTTTCCAAAGATCTGCCCAAGATCCGCCCTAATCAAAACTGCAAACCACAGAAAAGGCAAGAGGTCCTTGGAGCCAGATAACATGTATTTGGCATTTTGAATACGTTCAAGATATTAGGCATAATAATGTCCCACCACATGGAAAGCTTTTGCTTTCGTAGAGAAGGAGTCGCGAATTCAAAAGAGCCACCACGACACTTTGAATTGAGGCCATGTGGGGTCATAGTCACAAAGGAGCCGCAAATTCAAAAGAGGCACCACAATGCTTTGATGCTAGAACCATCATGTGGGGTTGCAATCAAATAAAAAGGTCAAAGCAAATTTAATTTATGTATGCCCACAGTCTCAAATCCATGAAAAAAATAATGATCCATGGGCTCGAACCCGTGATTTTGGCATAATATAGTTATATAAACCGAGTCACAAAAACGTGTTATATACAGTAATATAAAGTGATTTTAACTTGTCAAAATCAATTTCAATTAATTTATAAATAAGCAACAAGTTACAACAAGCCATATAAACAAATAATTATATCATAAATAATTATAATTATAATATGCATAATTATGAGTTAGATTAGTTATTATGTATAAACATTATCCATAATTATTTATTTTATCTAAGTATTATATATATAAATTATATAATTAAAACATATATTTTAGAATTTTATTAAGGTTTTATTTTTAAAAATTTTAAAAAATATTTTTATATTATTTGTACATGTCATTCCCCCGCCGTATTTGGATCCTGGATTTTCAAAAACTTGACGGATCTGTATCTAGATCCATATCTGTAACCAAATCCTGGTAACTTAGGCTTGGACCCATCGTATTTGGATCCTGGATTTTCAAAAACTTGATGAATCTGTATCTGGATCCGTATCTGTATCCAAATCCTGGTAACTTAGGCTTGGACCCATCATGAAACACTGGATTTTCAAAGAATTCAATACAACTCTGATTCTCACAATAAATCACCATGGGATCCCACTCCTAACTAAATAATCTTGAAAGCAACTTGTGAAGCCAGATGGCTTCACAACTAGCAACATTGGTTTCCATATACTCTACCTCTATTGAGTTGAATGCCACAAAAGACAAAGCAACACCTAGAGATGCTCTTCCTATATGATGCACTGCCTACCCAATCTGAGTTTATATATCCTTCCTTGCAACTTCACCTCGCCATCTCCAAGATATCTCAACCCATACTCCATTATGCCATTAAATATCTAAGCACATGTTTTGCTGCTACTTAATGCTCTTGCCTTGGCCCCACTATGAACTAACAAAAGATGTTTATTGCAAAACATATATCTAGCCTAATAAGTACATCAAGTAACCTATCAACTTCCTGTACAACATGGGATCCACCAAATCTGAATTTAAAGTTGTTACCTTCTTCAAATCAGTGATCATAGGTATGGCCATAGGTTTGCAGTCCTCCATCTGAACTCCCTCTAGGATCTCGATTGCATACTTGACTAGCCCAAGGAAAATATCCCTAATTTTTCAAACCTCCAACCCTAAGAAGTAATGCATCATGCCAATGTCTTTCATCCTCAAACTCAAGTGCCATATCTACCTTGCACCCTGCAATGAACTTCTTTAAACCTGTAAGAAACAAGTCATCTAGATACAACACCAAAATAAGTAGATCAGAGTCAACAAATACAAAATATAAGTTGGGATTTGCTTCACTTTTGGTGAATCCCATGCTCATTAGGTATCCATCAATCCTGGAATACCACACTCTCGATGCCTGTTAAGCCCATAAAAAGCCTTTTTAAGCCTACAAACATGGGACTCCTTGAGGTTGCTATATGTACACTTCTTCGTCAATTATCCCATTAATAAAAGTTGTCTTTACATCCATCTGATGTATCCTCTATCCATAACTAAAGACATCACTGCTCTAATAGAAGTGTACCTGTTGACCAGAGAAAAACCCTCCTCGTAGTCCACTCCCTCTTTTTGGTTGAACACTCTCATCACAAACTTCGCTTTGTACTTCTCTATGATACCATCTTCGACATGCTTAATCTTAAAGAGACGCCTGGAGGTCACTAATAATTTTCTCTCTAGTCTAGGCACAATGGCCCATACATCATTCTTCATGATGGAAGTGTACTCCACCATGGCATCCCTCCAAACATGTTGGTCAATTGCCTCCAAAAAATTGGAAGGCTCAAAGGCCATGTTGTTCATCAACACCATGTAGTTTGGAAACTTCTTCAAAGATTTGCTCTCCATGAATGTAATCCTAGGAACCTCAACATGCTCCTGAACATTCCCTAATGTCTGAGTCAACCATCAAGGTCTCTTGACAAAACAAGTACGAGATAGTGGCAAAACAAGTACGAGATAGTGGCTTCGCCTCTGCACTTGAAGGTTGCTACCATGAACTGGAAGTCATTAGTGACCTTGGCTCAACCTTTAGAACCCCTTACTCCTCATCCTCTATCACTACAATAGGACCATGAGACTTGTTGGATGCAAAGTCTTCCTCAAACTTTACTTCCTTGTTTACAATTGTCTTTCTCTCCCCTTAAATATAGATCTTATTGGCCTCTGAAGTCTCACTATAACCAATAAATAAACCTTTCTTGCTAGAGGGATTCAACTTGGTCCTCTTCTCGACTGGCATATGGATATAAATTGGACAACCAAAGATGTCGAAGTGGCTAACCTTTGGCTTCACACTAGTGAATGCCTCTCTAGTGTCTTGTCCTCCAAAATCCTATGAGGACACCTGTTCTAAATGTAGATTGTTGTGTTGCATGTTTCTACCCATAGAAGCATAGGCAAACCTTGGTCATGTATCATGGCCTTAGCATCCCCTATGATGGATCATTTTTTTTGCTCAGCAACACCAATCTATTTGGGTTGTACAACACAAAGCTCCCTCTTGATTCCAACATCCTTGTAGAAAGCCTCGAGACTATTGGAGGTATACTCACCCCCATTGTCTAATCTCAAAACTTTGATATTCTTCCTTGTTTGGTTCTCCACTAGAGCTTTAAACTCCTAAAACTTGCAAAAAACTTCATCCTTGGTCTTTATAAAGTAGATCCAAATTTTGCAAGAGAAATCACCAATGAAGGAAGCATAGTACATGCTTCCTATGACTCATGCTACTGACATCGATCCACACATCCAAATGCACTAGGTCTAGAATCCCATTAGACCTATGCTCACTTCTTGGAAAAGCAACCTTGGCATGCTTTCCAAGTACACACCCTATTGCTCAATACTGAAGTCTAAAAAAACTGTGACGATCTCCCTCAAAATAGGCAACGCACTATGATGCAAGTGCCCCATCCTCTTGTGCCATAACTCACACAACTTATATGTGTTATGAGCTAGGGCTCAAATAGGCTCACCTCTTTAAGTATATAAACTTCCTTCCCTGCTCCAATCACTTGAAATGATCATGTGATAGACTCCTTCGATCTTATAAGGACTTGTTGGTTCTTAAACTTTACTGCAAAGCCCTTATATTGCATGACTGAAACTTAATGCAAATCCTTCCTAAGACCTAAAACAAACAACACATCCTTGGTCTTTATAAAGTAGATCCAAATTTTGCAAGAGAAATCACCAATGAAGGAAACATAGTACATGCTTCCTGTGACTCATGCTACTGACATCGATCCACACACATCCAAATGCACTAGGTCTAGAATCCCATTAGACCTATGCTCACTTCTTGGAAAAGCAACCTTTGCATGCTTTCCAAGTACACAACCTATTGCTGAACTCTAAAAAACCTGTGACGACCTCCCTCAAAACAGGAAGGAAACATAGTACATGCTTCCTGTGACTCATGCTACTGACATCGATCCACACACATCCAAATGCACTAGGTCTAGAATCCCATTAGACCTATGCTCACTTCTTGGAAAAGCAACCTTGGCATGCTTTCCAAGTACACACCCTATTGCTAAACTCTAAAAAACCTGTGATGACCTCCCTCAAAATAGGCAACGCACTATGATGCAAGTACCCCATCCTCTTGTTCCATAACTCACACAACTTATATGTGTTATGAGCTAGGGCTCAAATAGGCTCACCTCTTTAAATATATAAACTTCCTTCCCTACTCCAATCACTTGAAATGATCATGTGATAGACTCCTTCGATCTTATAAGGACTTGTTGGTTCTTGAACTTTACTGTAAAGCCCTTATATTGCATGACTAAAACTTAATGCAAATCCTTCCTAAGACCTGAAACAAACAACACATCATCAAAGTCTAAGGAATAAACTTACTCGAGTTGGAAAGGAATGGTACCAACTCTTACTACTGGATACTTGGCATCAACACCAAACTCGACCTAAAGTCTTGAGACGTGCTATTTTTGACTTGAAAATAGCTCCTGAGTTTGTGTCATATGCCTAGCTACTTCATTGTCCACATACCAAGTGTTATTCAAAACCGTGCTGGAAAAAAGGAAAGATAACATCAAGAAATCCTTCTCAACCTTGGAAGAAAACTCATTCTTTTGAGTTTCAACTGAGGCTATTACCTGATGTTGTTGTTGCTTCCCTTTACCCTTATTCTCCAAACACTGTGATGCATAACGGTCATGCTTATGACATATGAAGCACTTGATTTTACTCAAGTCCTTCCCTAGCTATCAAGATGACTCTCACTCTTAACCTTACCCTTGTTGAGTCCTTTACCTTTGCCCTTCTTTTTTTCACCAAATACGGCATGGTCATTGTCACCTCCCTGCTTGTTGACCTTTGACTCCATCTGAGTCTCCTTCTGGATACAATCATCCCACGGTCTTTCCCATGAGGGAAGAATTCTCCTAAGCACAAACAACTTGGACAAATGTTTACCATTGAGATGGGAACCCATGAATGTCCGATTCACTAGCTCTTTGTCTTCAACCTTCTCCCCAACAATTACAAGTTGATCACGAATTTGTGTGACCTTCATCAAGTAACCGGTAACAATGTTTGAAATGCTCATCTCCACAAATCTAAGTTTGTTATGCAATATCATCTTCATGTTTATGTTCTCGCTCTGGTAAAGGCTAACCATGGCACAAAACATCTCTTTCACCATGTTCTTCTCAAATATATGAGGGATCAAATGATCCTTTATAGCATCCATGATGATCCGCTTGTCTTTCACTTATTTCTTGTTGTGAATTGCAAAAGCTTGTTGATATGTCAATGCATTTTCTACATCCTTGATGATATCCTAGAAATCATTCACTTCTAATAAAAGAGCTACCCTGACTTTTCATTATATGAAATTTGAGGCACCTTCCAATATGTCCTCAATCATGAGGCTAGCTAACGCCATCTCTAATCTACACACAAACTCCCAATACTGATTAGCACTACCTCTGAAATATTGGTCCTTGTTCTCAATAATTACTTATAGTAGTTTTTGGCAATTGATATATTGTTATAAACTCTTCAAATCCTCTTGATCATAGAGGATTCTAATACCATGTGAATTTTCCAAACCCTAGGTGATTGTTGTCCTTATGTTCTCAACTAAACAAAGTTGTTATTTAATTGTTGAAATCAAATTCTTCACATAGCAATAAAAAAACATATAGCTGGAAAATAAATAGTGGAAGCATAAAAACAATACACAGATAATTTACTGCTTCAAATCAATTTTTCATTAATAATTGAAAGTTTACAAGGAATCCTCCACAACTATCAAACTAATGGTTGTACAATAGACCCAAACAAAAGAAAAAATGTGATTGCCAAAACCAAGAAAACTGCTCCATGGTTGATTCATGTTGTATAGCCTGTCCTTGCGATTGTACAAAACTATTTTGTACAACTATAAGGATCTGTCCTGTATGACTATGAATATGCCCTATACAGACCTACATGTTGCTCTCTACCTAATTGTTGACTCTAGCTCCTGTTTGATGCTCTAACTTGCTCCACATGAATAAAATCACTTCTCGACAAAACCCATCTTTGAGTGAATGAATGTGTCTTAACCCTCTACCTCAACATGCCTTTATACTTGAGCCAAAACCTAATCTACCAAAACCCTAATCTCACAGTCAAGTGTATGGTTGAGATTATTCTAAATCACTAATATATAAACATGCACTTTATTAGACTCAACATCTAAATATAAGACTTTCACTTTATTACTAAAATGAATTACAAAATAGATTTGACTCAAACTACTTTGATCATGATTGACACTAAACCTGTGTGAAAATTCTTGTCCAAGCTACAATCTTCAACAATGACAAAAGGGACTTGGTATGCAATGCTACAACTTTGCTTTTGTGGGCCTCTAGCAAGGGTTTTTAGCAGTAGTCTCACTCTCCATCCCTCGATTGCCCGACTTGGCAATTTTCTTGAAAACAAAGCCTCATTGCCAACTTCTTATTATCCAAGGATATTATTTCCATGTGGACCAAAATAGTACACCTTGAATGATAAAAATGTATAAATAAAACCAGATTGCGACAAAAAGACAATCAAGTGAGAACACTCATATCATATGTAAATTAGCTAGACTACAATAAGGTCTTTTTGGCTCCTTTCATGTTATCTTTTGTTTGCTCCAAAACCGTTTTCACACTTGCTCGAAGAGTGCTTAATGGGATGTGAAGGGCGTTTTGGTCTCCTAGCCCAGCTTTTGTTAGTTTTGGAGAACTCAAATTGGGTGAAAGCCTTGCCTTGGGATTAGTATCAAGGCAAGGGAACTTGTCTTGTGAAAGTTGTTGTATGTGTGGGACTTCTTGGACGCTTGACACGTGGCACAACTACACTGAAAGAAGAACGCTTGACACTGGAGAAAGAGTGCTAAACCCGAGGCATAGTAACTACTTGACACACAAATTGAGAGGAGTGACTAGCATAATGACACCTTTGCTTGGAGGGCACACTGCCTTAAGCTTGAGATGACCCTAGTGTTGACACATGGAGCACTCCAATTAGAGCCTTTGCTTTGTAGAATTAGCTTAGGCTGTTTGTACACTTATTGGCCCTCCTCACCTTGGTCTATAAAAGGAAGAAAGAGTGGTTGCCTATGTACGACTTATTAGAGATTCATAGTAGTGTGATGCTAGCTATTGGAGGATATTGTAGCAAGAACTATTGTAATCTATTTGAGAAGCTTCTGGGATACAAGTGGAAGATCTTGGGGTAAATCAGTTGGTGTGATGTTGGCTTGTTTTGGAACTCCAAAGGCTAGCTTGTAGGGCCTGGTGGGACACCTTGGTTGGCCAACATATTGCTAGTAAGGGTTTGTCGTGATTGGCAAGTGATGCCCTAGCTAGGGTTTGGAAAGCATTGTGGAGTCGTTGATTGGGACCAGCTGAAAGGACTCGTGTATACCAAATTGTCATAGGTTGAGGTATTGTACTATAGTCTTCATTGTTGTAAATAAGAAGTGAAACGATTGCTGTCCCAAATTATTGTTGCAGATTTAATTTTCAGATCTGAGTTTTCTCATATTCAAGGCTGAGTTTTTGTGCTGGTTTAGTAGGCAGCCTGGGCTTTATTGTAAATAAGAACTAAAATTATTGCTGTCTCAAATTATTGTTGCATATCTAATTTTCAGATCTAAGTTTCCTCTTGTTTATGGCTGATTTTTTGGGCTGGTTTAGTGGGCAGCCTGGTTGATTGTTTTGCTGATTTAGCAAGCCCTTTTCTAATTTTCGGATTCAGTATACTGTTGTAAGTCATTATAGATTCCCGATCTTTGTTGTTGATTATTAAATCTAGCCCTTAGGGCTGCTGAATAGAATGGAGACGTTTACAGTGTCTACACTTTGAGATTGCCTAGAAGTGAAGTGCTGTAGCAGATCTGAACTTACTTGCAAGTGTTCTGAAGAAATCAGATTCAGCAATGGGGCTTAAATCTGTATAGTGCAGATCTGTAGCCTCTTCTGAAATGGAAATTTCAAACACCCATAATTTCTACACTTCATAGCCAGCATTATATGTGTGTTCATGTGATTATATTATGTTCCTGCATTTTTTAGTTAGCAAAGTTGTTTACCTTAACTTGGCGCACTGATCTCCAAATGGTTTCTCTTTTATGTTCTTTGCAGTTCAGTTCTATTTAATTGTTATTTATGTGCTAAGACATGTTAAAATTCTCGGTATAGCCGGGTTACCGTATAGCACCAATAACACTGCTTTCAATGCCTAGGCACACTAAATACCATAGTGTTGGAACTTGGGATTGTAAGGTACAAAGAGTTGGTCATCATCTTCATTTGTCTGCATAACATTCCCAACCTCCAGAGTCTAGGGTTGAGCATCATCAATAGTGGGGAGAATTTGGTCAGCACATCTAATAATCCCAAACCTGCCTTCAATCAGCAATAACAGTTTCATGATGCTCATCTACCCATGATTCCAATTCTGTTTGCTTGGATATGGATGACAGAGCAACTAAAGAATTATAGGTCGTTACAAAGCATTTAGTTGATGTGCTCTCTCATCTCAGCTCTGAACATGTTCACTATGAAATTCTCAGGCACTGTACATATTGTTAAGTTAATGACCAATGTCTGAGGCAAACCATGAGAATGTCAGCATGAGCTGAGGAGGCAAAAGTTAGTTTCTCCTTCCTTAGATTTTAGAAGATGATGCTCCTCTGTCAAACAAGCACCTCAAGGCTCAAATATATATTTACACTAATAAAGTACCAGCTATTATATGCCTTCTTTAGGGATATGCAATAATTCCATTGGAAATAATGTAAGAAATACTAGATATAACTAGTCACCTGACACGAAGACACGGGACACAAAGAACACGGAAATACAAGTATTCAACACGGACATGGCGACCGTCAAAATCAGGACATCGAGGACACACACACACACACACATATATATATATAGAGAGAGAGAGAGAGATACAACCTTTTTTAGAAACTAGAACATTTACAAATATTCAATATAAATTAGAATCAATACATATGTCGATGTGATATTACAGATTCACAAATCACAAAATACAATGCATATGTCAATGATAGACTCAAAGACTCATAAAACTTCTCAGATAAGGTCTATTAATCAAAATCTATCAGGGGTATTGCTTAGTTTATTTGGAAACTTCTTTGTTAGACCCTCCTAGTACAGTTCTATCCCAAGCATGTTCAAAATCATTTTTCTAAATACAGAGATTTGCAACTGGCTATTATCAACCCTTACAATCCTTATTCTAGTTCCATGCCTGTTTAAAATGAAAACTTTCTAATTACTTTGTGAAAATTATTAATTCATTTTGCACTATTGTGGAGCTTTGCCGTATATCCAATCTCACAGTTGAAGTGTACAATGCACTGCCAAAGCATGATGCTTACTGGTCTTTCACATTAATAAAATGTTGCAGCTTACCACTACAAAAACATTAACTTCAACTAGATTTCTGTCCAATTCTGGATTTGATTAAAAATGGTTATCCTCCTCTAGAATCAATCATGGTCAGAATATTTTGCCCCGAAAAAACCTGGACTGTATGCGTGCCCCTAACTCTAACTCTATGTGAAATTAGGAACACTATCTACAAAGATTATTTTTGAACTTGATAATAGATATCAACCAACACCTACAGGCTACAACTAATAGCCAAAAGACATTCAGAACTGTGATTATCATAGAGTTAAAATCATAGCCCCATTAAAAGTGAAATAGATTAGAGTTAGTTGACACATGCTGGCTTGATCATTATACAAATATTCCAATCAAACCTCTCGTTCAATTTGTACTGTCATATGGCTAATCTTGTACTCACTTTCAATATTCTCTAATACCCTTTGGAGAACCAAACCAGCATTTGCATTTGACGAAATTTTTACATGGCATGTAAGTAAGTATTTTATTACTGTAGTGGCCCAAATGTGCAGTTCATGCACAGCTTAGAGTCAAGACACCAGAAATTGCACACAATCCTCATAAGCATCAACCTCACGATGTGTACTCTACATCAAAACGTCTAGAATACTCTTCAACATCTTTATAGTGGTCCCCAGCACAAGTACTGAGAAAAACAATGTACATATCAAACCAATTATTTTCCAACCTTCAAATGATTTTGACCTAAAAAAAGCACTCCCAAAGCTTGAGACTCACATGCAAATGTAAAATAATGACGGAGAAAACAAAATTTATAAACCCGCAGGCCTTTTCTATCAAAACGGTGTCCCGTTTTAGGGACACGCTGTCCACAGGTCAGGACACAGAATTCACAGTGTTGGACACGTGTTTTGGCAGTGTCCCGCAAAAGGACACGCCCAAAACACATGTCATCAGCATGTCTGTGTCGGATACAATGACACGGGCACCTTGGCCTAAAAGGCCATGTCTGGTATCTTAGGATATAAGTGTTCTTAAATAAAAAAGACATTGAAAGAAAGCAGAGGAGAAATAAAGAGTGCTCTCCAATGGAAAATGAGTGGAGGGGCTGATATGAAACAAAGATGGTGTCCAAGTTCATTTTCCATTACTAAAAACAATTACTAGAAATAAATATTCTTTAAGCAGACAAACTTTGAAAGAATGCGATGGAAAAGTAAAGTGTGCACTGTGTTCTCCAATGGAAAATAAGTGGAGGAGCTCAATTGAATCAAAAGGTGGTGTCCAACTTTGCTTTCCATTACTAACAACTAAAAGATGAATCTCATCTCATGGAATTAAAAGGTAAAGAAGTGGAAAACACTGGAAGACATGCATCAATTACAAGTCAAAATTCCTTAGTTCTTGGTACACCTTTTGCACATAATAATAACAGTTTCATTATGAAACACAGCACTATTGCACATGTTCACAGTGTTTCCCTAGAGTCAAAAAGTTACAGATGATGAAAGGTTAGGGAATTCAAAAGAGAAAATGGCTGAAGAAAATAGAATAATTATAGTTGACTAACATGGTTAACAATGGCATCAAAGCACAAGAAGTGTTATGCAACCAAGTCCCAGAAATAGCATAAAAATAGCAGGAATATACTAGAATAAAGTAATCCACGCCTTAATAATAAAGAATAGAGATGAATAACAATCCTCTTCGAGGGAGCAACCTACATGACAAGACAAGATACAATGATGACTAAAGTGAAAATATCTCCTTCCTATATATAGGAGACAAAGGTGCACAATAACAACTAATAGACCCACTAATAGACCCAAGTCGACATCAATAATATGTAATACACCACAATATAGGGGGTAATGCGCCACTATATAGGGGGAAATGTGCCCAATATTTAGGGTTTAACAGTTTCCCCTAGAGTCTAAAAAGTTACATATGATGAAAGTTTAGGGGATTCAAAAGAGAAAATGGCTAAAGAAAATAGAATAATTATAGTTGACTAATATGGTTAACAATGGCATCAAAGTGTTAGTAGATAAGAAATAAAAGAGTCTTCAAGCAAGAAATCACAAAACCTTTCATTCTCAGCTCCAATTCTCTCATAGGCAACCAATAACCCATGATTAAAGGAGCAAATAAGAACTTTGCAGCCACAAACAACCTTTCATTCTCAGCTCCAATTCTCTCATAGGCAACCAATAACCCATGATTAAAGGAGCAAATAAGAACTTTGCAGCCACTAACAATCTTAGGAAGGGGGGGCATTTGGATCATTTGCAAGATGGAGGCAAAAAACTTAATGTTAGCTAGGCCAATCACAAATTTCCTCACAACATCCCGACAAAATTCTACATCATCATGATAATGCCAGCATGGGTGGCCAACATAACAAGTGGACCAACCAAAGGTGACACGTAGAAGGATGACATAAGCAGGGATCAGTTGGCATGTACAAGTACACTATGCGAGACACAACAAGGTAACACTTGGGTATACCATGTCAGCATTATATGTTAGGCAATGCCCAAGTTTAACACAAGCGGAAGAACAAGAGGAATGCACATGGCAACAGTTTTCAAAATGGACTTTGGCATGACATCAAGTACCGAATAGGGTATTATCTAACGGATAGTCAGGCCTGCATGGCATCAAGAAAAATGATGCCCTCTCTTCCCAATATTTATTAAAACTCCCTTGGGCACAAGATGCCTGGCCAAAATTAGAATGAATAAAAATCTTCAAATACACAAAGTGTCGAGAAGTATTAAGCCCCAAGGGTGAGCTCAAGCGGCCATAAGCCAGACTTGAGATCTCTCCCCCAAAGTTGGGGAGGTCATAGGTTCGATACTCTGATTCTTTTTACCCTCTCGCAGTTAGGCCAACAATTTACCCTATTTAACATCCATGGATCATGGGAAGGTACTCGAAAGGTTTTCTACAAAGTTTTGCTTAGGAAAAAAGTGTCAATAAGTATAGAAGATAAGTATGGCAACCATTTTCCACCTTAGCATGACAAAGAGAAACCATAGCAACACATGGCAATCTCTGAACATGCCATATCCTCTTGATGATATTGCTACTAAAGAACCAATGACAATATAACATATGGCACTCTAGATTGCGTTGTCATCATTGCAACAATATTCATTGGTGAATGGCAAAACAATTGGACTAGTCTTGGTTTGACACATGTACATCCAATAACATGGACGTCCAACTAGCATATTATGTTGTGAGTAGATAGAGAAATATGAAAAGAACACGAGACAACAAGGACTCAAAAGAAGTCAAACTATAGGGTTTAGTCATCCAAATGCCAAACAACTGACCAAATTTGAATTGAAAGAGTTATCATGTCCATCAATATTGAACAAATAACACCTCCTCAATCAACACAAAGGAAGGTGACCTTAGTACATGTAGCACTATCTTGACACTACACATAGAAAACCTATTCGGATGTGATTTTCGAGGGTGATACCTGCAAATTAACATCTTATCTTGAGCAATGGTTAAATTGTCACAACCAAAAGAAGATTTTGAATAAAAAGCAATAAAGATGCTTTTAATTAAAGCTCCCATACTTTCCATTTTCGTAATTTCTGTGTTAGTCTTCCCCATCTCCTAACTTCTAAGTATTAAAAAAATGACCACTATCATTGCCTATACCTTTGAGACATCACCACATATGCTGAAAAATACACAAAACCCTTCCTCTAAAGCTGGTTTTCAAAACTTGTCCTCTCACCATGCCACAACCCATAGAATTATTTCTAGGAGAATACCAAGGCCACACAAAACACAAAATAGTAAAATACCAATGGTTGATACACTGTATTTATCAAGGGCCCAGAATATAACTTGGACACAGAAATTGGAATATAAGTTACCAGCAAAATATCAGAAATATCTGAAAATATCAACCAACATAAAACCAGTAAAAAATATTGATGGAAAAAATTTTGAAAGTATAAGCGAATATTGAAAAATGTCATAAAATATATGCAACATAAGGTTTTTGAATACATCGCTATATATTAAGGCAATATTAATGTTGGAAATATTAATCACTCGCAGATCCGTACCTGACTCTTAGCCAACTCTGTCAGAGTCTGTATCAGTCAAGATCTTGTCAGTCAGTCTGACAAGAGGGTATAGTCCACGATTCGGCAATGTAATCTAGTCAAATTAATTTCTGAAGCTAAGTTGTTAGGTAGATAGTTATTACAGTTCTTAATGGAGAGTCAGTTAACTCATGTAGAAGCAATTTTTAGGTTGCCTATAAATAGAAAAAGAAGATTGTAAAATTAAGTTAGTCACTAGACACAATAGAGAGATAGCAGAACTCACAAGAGAACTCCAGGGTGAGAAAAGAGAAGTTGAAGCTCAAGCTTCTGTGTATGTGATTCAATCAAAGAGACAAAGCTCTGTAAAAGGATCAGTCGGTGAGCCGACAAGTCTGGACAGACAAGTTTGTAATACCTTTGTTATTTCTGCATAGTTATATATATGAAATAGTTTATGGTTGAATGCATGTTTATTTGGCCGCACATTATTTCCGAATTTACTTGTACCAGTTAAGTGAAAGATCAAAGAACCCATAAATTTCTCACCGCGTGAAAGTTCCAGGTTTTATGGCACATTGGTCGACTCAAGTCTTCCTACATATTTGGGCATATGTTTTTATAAGTTCTTTGAAACTGTTAATGTGTTCATTTTTACTTCATCTTACTCATAGGTGAAAAGCATGTGTAATTTCTTAAGTCTTTTAGACTAAGAAAAATACTCTGTAGATTTCGACCAAACAAAGTGAACCGACAAGGTCGGTTGAGTGAGCCGACTTGAGAGGTCGAAGAGGTAAGCCGACTTCAGGTCTAAGTGATCAACCGACTTGTGGTCGAGGTAAAACAAGTCAGTAAGAACCAACAAGTCGAAGTAAATCAATCGGGTTGAAAGTCCGACCAAAGTTGATAGACTTGTCTAGTCGGGAGATAGACAAGTTTCACCCGACAAGTAAGAAAAAGCAAAAAGAGGTCGACGTGAAAATATTTAATTTTTAATATTAACTGAGCAGTAAACTCAAGTTTAGTCGGCTCGGTTTTGGCTAACTGGTATCAGAGCAAGGTTTATATGAGAGCAAGGTTTAGGAAAGAAATCTTGTCGTAAAGGGTGAAAAATTAATTTTCTAAGGAAAGCTAATTAAAAATTAAAAATGGCTTCCACTTCTGGTTCATTACAAATTCCAATTTTTACAGGAAAGAATTATGAATATTGGTCTTTAACAATGAAAGCTTTACTCAGAGGTCAAGATGTCTGGGAGATAGTCTAGCATGGTTATGCAAAACCAACAGACATGACAACACATAACAATCTCACACAGGCTGAGAAAGATGTCTTGAAGGAACAGAGGAAGAAAGATCGAAAGGCTCTGTTCTACATACATCAAGCTATGCATGAAAGCATACTCCCAAGAGTAGCAGCAAAAACTAATGCTAAGCAGGCATGGGATGCATTGGAGACTGCCTATCAAGGTTTGGATAAGGTAAGGACATCCAAGATGCAAATTCTAAGAAGAGATTTTGAATCTCTGTCCATGAAAGATTCAGAGACTGTAGACACATTCTACACCAGAGTTGTTGGTTTGATAAACCAACTGAAATCTCATGGAGAAGCCATAGAAGACCAAAGGGTTGTTGAAAAAATTCTCAAAAGTCTTCCCCCAAGATTTGAAAACATGTCGACATTTACCATTGATGAGTTGCAAGCTTCACTCATCAATCATGAACACAGACTCAGCAGAACACAGACATCATTGGAAGGTGCATTCGCAACATAGTCATCCATAAGCCGTGGTAGAGGCAGGGGGAGAAACAACTTCAGAGGCATAGGAAGAAGTTCTTCAAGAGGAGGATGAGGCAGAAGTCCTGCAAATGTCGGTGGTAAAGGAGATAATCAGAACCCAAGTCAACCAAGTGGCCAGAGGTTTGATAAATCAAAAATCCAATGTCATTATTGTAAGAAGTTTGGTCATTATGCATATGTATGCAGGAAGAAGCAATATGACCAAGGAAGGAAAAGCCCAAATCAGTCGACCAGCACTAGCACTCCGACAAGTGCAATGTTAATGGCATCAACATCTCCACTCGAATGCAATGTTGATCAAGAAAGTCCACATGACATATGGTACTTAGATTCAGAATGCAGCAACCACATGACTGGTTATTTAAATTTTTTTTCCAGTCTAGACAATTCAGTTCAAACTGATGTTACACTTGGAAACAACGTCCAAGTTACTGTCTTAGGAAAAGCCACTGTTGATATTCTAACCAAACAGGGGGAGAGTAAGTATATCCCTGATGTCTATCATGTCGAAGGTCTGAAACATAATTTGTTAAGCATTGAACAACTGATACAAAAAGGATACAGAGTCTACATGGAAGATGATCACTGTGTAATCAAAGACAAGCGTCCAAGCGACCAGCTGATAGCAAAAGTGCCAATGACAAGCAACCGATTGTTTCCACTGAGAATAGTTCCCGACATGAAAGGGAAGAAAAAGACAGGAGTTGGATTCAAGGCAAAAAGTGAAGAAACATTCGAGCTCCTCGACAAGAAAGAAAATGGCAGCGCTAATTTGCAAGCTGCATTTTAGACAAAAGTTCAGGATGAATCCTGGTTTTGGCATTTCAGATTTGGACATCTGAATTTTGGTAGGCTGAAGCTACTACACACAAAGAATATGGTGAAAGGATTACCATTGATCGACAAACCAAAGAGGGTTTGTAAAGGCTGCATTTCAGACAAAAGTTCAGGATGAATCCTGGTTGTGGCATTTCAGATTTGGACATCTGAATTTTGGTGGGCTGAAGCTACTACACACAAAGAATATGGTGAAAGGATTACCATTGATCGACAAACCAAAGAGGGTTTGTAAAGGCTGCATTTTTGGAAAGCAGCACAGAGAGACTTTTCCAGTCGAAAAGTCATATAGAGCACGCACACCACTTGAAATTGTGCACTCTGATATTTGTGGTCCAATGCAGACATCATCCATTGGTGGCTACAAGTATTTTCTAACTTTTATTGATGACTACTCAAGAAAAACATGGGTATATTTTCTGAAACATAAATCTGATGCATTTAGTTATTTTCAGCAGTTCAAGGCACTCGTGGAGAACCAGAGTGGACATTGCATCAAGATCTTAAGGACCGATAGAGGAGGTGAATATGTTTCAAATGAATTTCTAAATTTTTGCAAGACCCATGCCATACAGAAACAATTCACTGCACGGTATACACCTCAGCAGAATGGTATTGCCGAAAGAAAGAACAAAACCATCATGGAGATGGCACGCAGCATGTTGGCAGCCAAGCATTTGCCAAAGGAATATTGGGGTGAAGCAATCGCAACTGCCATATACATTATGAACTAATGTCTGACAAAGAGTGTGAAGAACAAAGTTCCCCAAGAAGCATGGACAAGTTTGAATCATAGTGTTTCTCATTTAAAAATTTTTGGTTGTGTTGCATATGCTCATGTTCCAGATGAGTTGAGAAGGAAGCTAGACAAGAAGGGACAGAAATGTATTTTTGTCGGTTATTCAGAAGACACAAAAGCATACAAGTTGTATGATCTTGTCGCAAGGAAAGTGATAATCAATCGAGATGTTCAATTTGCCGAGAATGAATCATGAGATGGAACTGTCGACATAAATGTCAAGATTGTGTCGAATGTCGTCAATGACGATATGAAAGAGGAAGTGGTCCAAACACCACATGTAAGTCAACCAGTGGTAGCACCGTCGACTCCCATGACACCACGACATGGTTCAGCACAAGGACCACCGACACTAGTGGCAGTTCAAGCTACACCGACAAGTACACCAAGAGGACAGCAGACTCCATCAAGCATTTCGTCAATGTCGACATCAATAGAACTGATGAAGACAAGAAGTCTGCGATAGATATATGAAGCTGGTACATCAAATTCATTCTCTCTTTGCATTATTTTCTCCTATATATGATCCACTAACATTTGAAGAAGTTGTTGAAGAAGAAGTATGGGCACAAGCCATGGATGAAGAAATAGAATGCATTGAGAAGAACCAAACATGGGAGCTGGTTGATGTACCAAAAGACAAAGATGTAATTAATCTAAAATGGATTTACAAGACCAAGCAAGATGCTGATGGGAATGTGCAAAAGCACAAGGAAAGAATGGTAGCAAGAGAATTCACACAACAACCCGACATAGACTTCAATAAAACGTTTGCACCTGTTGCACGCATGGATACAGTCAAAACAGTTTTGGCCATTGCTGCACAAAATAAATGGCATGTTCATCAAATGGATGTCAAGTCGGCATTCTTAAATGGCTATCTAGAAGAGGAAGTATATGTGGAACAGCCACGAGGGTATGAAGTTCCAGGTCAAGAGCATAAAGTGTACAAACTGAAAAAGGCACTCAGATTGGGTTGAAGCAAGCTCCTAGAGCTTGGTACAGTCGGATTGATTCC
Source organism: Pseudotsuga menziesii (assembly GCA_001517045.1). Taxonomy (NCBI): domain Eukaryota; kingdom Viridiplantae; phylum Streptophyta; class Pinopsida; order Pinales; family Pinaceae; genus Pseudotsuga; species Pseudotsuga menziesii. The sequence continues at coordinate 209,040 of LPNX010001464.1, read as the reverse complement.
TATCTCACTGAAAATGGATTTCACAGAAGTGAAAGTGAACCGACCTTGTACACCAAAGTTGATGAGCAAGGTAAGATGTTAATTGTCTGCTTGTATGTAGATAATTTAATATTTGCTGGTGATTTTGGCATAACAGATTTTAAAGCAGTCATGGAAAGTGAATTTGAAATGACTGATCTGAGACTTATGAAGTTTTTTCTAGGAATTAAAGTTCAGCAGTCTAAAAGTGGTATATTTATATCACAGACAAAGTATGCAAGTGAAGTTTTAAAAAGATTTAATATGTCTAAGTGCAAGACAACCCCAACACCAGTAATAACAGGTTTAAAATTGAGCAAGGATGATGAAGGATCAACTGTCAATCCTACGCTGTTCAAAAGGCTTGTCGGCAGCCTTATGTATTTGACAGAGACAAGACCAGACATCATGTACGGAGTAAGTCTGATCTCAAGGTTCATGGAGTCACCAAAAGACTCACATTAGCAAGCAGGTAAAAGAATTATGAGGTATGTAAGTGGTACAAAAGACCTTGGTATTATGTATTCAACCTCAGAAAATTTTAAACTCATTGGTTACACTGACAGTGACAATGGAGGCAGCATAGATGACAAGAAAAGTACATCTGGGTACACATTTCATTTTGGTACAGGTGTTGTTTCATGGGCTTCAAAGAAACAACCCATAGTAACTTTGTCTTCAGCTAAAGCAGAGTATGTTGCAGCAACAAGTGCTACATGTCAAGCTGTCTAGATGAGGAGAGTGTTAAAAGAATTGTCACAGAACCATCAAGAACCGATAACCATCTTCTGCAACAACAATTCAGCCATAGCATTATCAGAGAATCATGCGTTTCACAAGAGAACCAAGCACATCGACACAAGGTTTCATTTCATAAGAGAGTTGGTGAACAACAAAGAAATTTGTTTCGAATTTTGCAGGTCTAAAGATCAACTTGCAAACATCTTTGCAAAACCATTGGCAAAGGATACTTTCCAGTATCTGCGTAGTTATCTTGGAATGACAAGTCCTACAAAGTGAACTCTGTCATAAACAGAGCATGTCTAAGCTCTGAAACACTTTGTAAATTTTGTTTTAAAAAAAACCCATCTGCTCATAAAGGGGAGTGTTGGAAATATTAATCACTCGCAGATCCGTACCTGACTCTCAGCCAACTCTGTCAGAGTCTGTATGAGTCAAGATCTTGTTGGTCAGTCTGACAAGAGGGTAGAGTCCACGATTCGGCAATGTAATCTAGACGAATTAATTTTTGAAGCTAAGTTGTTAGGTACATAGTTATTACAGTCTTTAATGGAGAGTCGGTCGACTCATGTAGAAGCAATTTTTAGGTTGCCTATAAATAGAAGAAGAAGATTGTAAAATTAGGTTAGTCACTAGACACAATAGAGAGATAACAGAACTCACGAAAGAACTCCAGGGTGAGAAAAGAGAAGTTGAAGCTCAAGCTTCTGTGTATGTGATTCAGTTGAAGAGCCGAAGCTCTGTAAAAGAATCAGTTGATGAGCCAACAAGTCTAGACAGACAAGTTTGTAATACCTTTGTTATTTCCGCATAGTTATATATATGAAATAGTTTATGGTTGAATGCATGTTTAATTGGCCGCACATTATTTCCAGATTTACTTGTGTAAATGTTGTTTACATTTACCAATCAAGTGAAAGATCAACGAACCCATAAATTTCTCACCGCGTGAAAGTTCCAGGTTTTACGACACATTGGTCAACTCAAGTCTTCCTACATATTTGGGCATATGTTTTTATAAGTTCTTTAAATTGTTAATGTGTTCATTTTTACTTCATCTTACTCATAGGTGAAAAGCATGTGTAATTTCTTAAGTCTTTTAGACTAAGAAAAATACTCTGTAGATTTCGACCAAACAAAGTGAACCGACAAAGGAGCCGACTTGAGAGGTCGAAGAGGTAAGCCGACTTCCGCGTGAAAGTTCCAGGTTTTACGACACATTGGTCAACTCAAGTCTTCCTACATATTTGGGCATATGTTTTTATAAGTTCTTTAAATTGTTAATGTGTTCATTTTTACTTCATCTTACTCATAGGTGAAAAGCATGTGTAATTTCTTAAGTCTTTTAGACTAAGAAAAATACTCTGTAGATTTCGACCAAACAAAGTGAACCGACAAAGGAGCCGACTTGAGAGGTCGAAGAGGTAAGCCGACTTCAGGTCTAAGTGATCAGCCGATTTGTGGTCGAGGTAAAACAAGTTGGTAAGAACCGACAAGGACTTGTCTAGTCCACCCGACAAGTAAGAAAAGCAAAAAGAGGTTGGCGTGAAATTATTTAATTTTTACTATTAACTGAACGGTAAACTCAAGCTTAGTCGGCTCAGTTTTGGCTAACAATTAACTCTGCCTTGAAAAATTGCGATATATCACAAAATTGCCAATATTATCACCATAAATGCAACAATGTCACTAACTTTTTTCAAGACATTAAATTCATAGAAGGTACCTCTATTTTTTTGGCTTCACTATTGCACTCATCATTGAGAATTGATAAATTATTGTTTTTAACCTTTTTGTGTATTATGATCAGTTTACACTAGTGATCACTGATCATAATGTATATTTATATGGGTTTCGGTCAAATTAAAGAGTTTATACTGGAAAAAATTCAAACGCTTTTTCTGCATTTCTGGTATGCCTGACACCAAGTTAGCCAATGTGAATTAATAACAATCAAGCAGGATCTATCAATTGTGAAAAAGAAATAATCCTCATCGCCTGATATGTCTCAACTAGTATGGATGTGTGTCTGTTGCATAGGTATGTTGATGTTGCATGTATGTCGACATGCATGGAATGGAGAGAAATGATCAGTTTCCATCCCCTAATTTATATAACAAATGCATATATAAGAAATTAAAAGAGATAAAACAGTATCAGTCCCTTGTGCCCTGGCCCAGATTCAAGCCCCAAGGAACCCTCGCTTATAAGTTGGCAATGGCAGGTTTCATGTGCAGCATTAATTCATTATATATTAAAAAACGTTGCATATTATGAAGAGGCATAAGTGCTGTAAGAAGGTTCCATAAAGTACATTACTTACTTGAATAAAGTAACCACTGTCTGGTGCACCGTCTAGATTTAAAGTAGGAGCCAAGGCAATGGTAAACTTATCTCCCACAGAAACAGGATATACATCAATATTCACATCTAGAAGCATGTGCACGTCAAACTGCTCGCTACGAGCTTCCATTCGAGAGACTGTAAATGAAGTAAATGGGTATGTTAACTGGCAACATCACGTAAGAGGACGGAAGCAACAGAACATGTTTTAAAGAACAAAAATGTATATTTTCAGAATATAATGACGAGCTTGGACAAACTTCAGTAGCAAACATTAATTTTTTCTGATTTAACAATGCCTAGTGTCTAGAAGCAACAATAATGTTGACATGCAAAGCAAAAATTATTAGAATGATAGAACATATTCATTAGATAGCCAAACTATCAAGGAACAGACTAGCTTGCATAGGAAAAAGCATCAGCCACGTATTACTGCTAAGAAAAATACATGACAATCAATCTCTTGCAGGGAAATTCGCTGGGTACTTGTCTACCTCAGATGGATTCTTGCATTGAGGTTAAAACCCAAGAACGCGATATTCAAAGGAAGTCTCTTAATACTCACTTCTAATCCATGAAATATCGAAATAAAAATGCATGCTTAACATAAGGGAAATTTTAATTTTCTGATACAGCCAAAATTCCGTCAAATTAGTTGAAACTGATATTATATTTTCAAATTTTGTCGAATTACCTTTATCAAATTTTTTTCCATCTGGGTCAATCCCTGTCACTGTGAAAATATCCTCGAACAAAATATCGACCATCTTCGGCAAAACCCTAAAATCCCTTGCAAGAAAAAACCCTTTTACAGAAAGGCTTCCCACAGAGCAGAACCTAGAAGCAGGCAATCTGCCACATGCAAGCTCGTCTATGGTGGTTAAAATTACCGAAACGTCTGCTGCTAGCAACTGCTTCTCCCGTACATGCTAACTAATAACATTAATAATATTATATAGAGAACCATGCCGTTGCGATTTGAAACAGTCACTATCACAAGCCCATGCGGTTTGAGCCCGGGTCATAAGTGCAGTTAGGGTCTATCATACATTTTCTTATTTTATAATAAATTATTATTACCTGCCCAAGCAAGTACTATTGTAAACGGTGACGCTATAAAGTTCATTAATTTGTGTAAGATACCCTAAGTTTTATTTTAGAAAATATTATTTGAATTTTTTTAATTTAATTTTTAATTTTCCAATTTCATATATAGAATTTTTTTATTGGTTGAAAAGCTTTGATGAGACTTAATTACCCTAGTGGAGGTAAATTTAGGTAAATTTGTTTTATATGTTTACCTGTGTTTTAAATATTAATTTCTCATTCACCGAGTTTATTATGCATTCCTTATTTTACTGAATTTCTCTCTCATCCCATTGCATTTGCCTCCTCCCCATCAATACATCGACCACGGTATTAAATAGAGTTTATAATTGCCTATGTTGAGACTTGCAAAAAATTCTATCTGCATCCTCACTATCCTAAAGGCATGCAAGGTCTTTCAATTGTAGAAATCCCTTTATACTCTACAAAATCTACTAGCTTAATGAGCAAAGCTTTACCTATGACACCCTCGAGCCTACTCGACCAATGCATTATAGTCGAAAATAGAATCGCAATTGGAACCGATTCTACACTATGAGAGGTAGTAGTAGGCGGCCATGGTGGAATTGATGGAGGTTCCTTGTTGAGTGTTTTCAATAACCGTGGCTTTTGAACTAGATTTTCACCTTGCAATATCAAATTTCAAGTTACTCACTATTCATAGAGTTTCTTCGGGCCAGTGAAAAATTTGGAGGTAATGGGAATTGGTTAGTAGATCCCCGATATGCCCAACTCAATAAGGTTTTATGAAAGCATCTTGGGCAAGTGAACACCACTATTGGGAATCTTACTTCAGTGGGTCTTGCTCAAACAAAGACAAGTGATTTAGGTGAGTAACCTACCAAGGCTACTATCCTACTCTTTAACTATTTTTTTTCTTGGGGCTTGGCTTGGTGAAAAGTGAGGCCTCGACCTTGGCTTGGATGGAACAAGCTTGGGCTTATGGCCTTGGCTAGAACTACATTTGCCTAAAGCTTCAATGGCTTCAAAATACGTCATACCAACATTACTATAATGTGATTCCCTATACACGGCTCCATGATATATCTATTCCCTTAAAATATATTATGACTACAATGGACATACAATAAGCATTATATTTTGAATTGCTTGCTCTTCTCATTGTACATAGTTATGGGAATATAATAAGACATAATAAAGAAAACAATGAAAAAAGTTTGAAGTGCGCCTATCATTGTGGGCATGGGCATTAAGCTCATTGCAAAGTGTACTTGTCATTATGGGCATGGGCACTCAACTCATTGCAACCCTTGTTTATCACTAGTTTGAATCCAAATTTGGCAGTTTCTATTTTCCAAAGACTTTCTTGGTGAAGGGGAAACAAAAACACAAATTTATGTATATATGTATGGTAATTATGGGAAAGCCTCACAAATGCACCAGTACCAAGGATAGCAACATCAAAGGAAGTCAAAGATCCAAACCCATACCCTACAGGGGTAGAGCTGGGAGCAAATACAAATACAACCATTGACCTAACAACACCTATAGAAAAGACATGAACAAAGGAAAGTCCAACAACATTAGAGGCGACAACACCAAGAACATCCATATCAAAGGCATAAGTAATTAGTTGAGCAACCATTTCTTAATCCAATAGTGGAGTGAATAGTTATAGGCATAGTTAGATGATGAAATTATGATGCTTGATTTGGATATCCATATCCAGCAATCGTTGATCGAGCACTTGACTAAGTAGGTGACCTTGTTAATTCACTGGAGTCTGTTAGAGTAAGAAGCACTAGAAATTACAATAGAATTAGCATTAGTTATAGGTGAAGACCCAATGCTAGCATCTCACTTAGCACCAATAGAAGTAGATCCTACATAAAAATCAAGAAAAAAGTATAGACTTCTGAAACACAAGAAATAGTACTAGAGACAAGACAAAGGCAACCACGATAGGTCAAGTTTGTATTTGTTTCTATATAGGTATTTCTTATTTGGTTTGACAAGTGTGCCTCTAGGCATGTACAAGTTCAAGTCACTACATGTGAAAACACTATTCAAAATTCTTTGACACTACATGTGAAACCATTGGAATGAATATTTGAAGTCGGGCTGGTTGTTTAGTATTTTATGACACGTATATAGTTACATAGTCTTTCAGCTTGGTTAAACATTGGTTATAATCTCTTCAAATCAAAACTACCAAGCTAAGTCTTCTGTTAGTGTCAATTCCATATAATTATAATCAAGATAACAAGATTATTCCCATCATCCTCACATCAACGTTGAATTAAAATTGTTCAAATTCACCGTGGTTTGCAGCTCCACTAACAATGAGTATAGAAAGATAAACAACCAAAATATTATTTAAACACATTTTTAACAAAAGCTATGTGTGTGCATGTGTGTGTGTGTTTAAGATTTCCTAAGAAACTTCAACTTCTCAAAGTAATAACTTTTAATCACCCCACTTGGAAGAAAGTAAGGCTCACTTGTAGGGGGCTCATTTTTTGTATCACACATGGTGGTAATGGAAGGAATGTTGCAATTAATAGACATTATCAACCATTTTTATGCATCAGCATTGTTTTAATATTTATTGGAGCAGATGGCTTAGACATTTTAACATAGTAATGAGTAGTGTGTATGCACCTGTGATGAGTGAGAATGTAATTAAAGGCATACGTTCATAGTATGTGACATTGTGCAGCATGGCACATGCAATGTGTGTGTGTGTGTGTGTGTTTAATATTTCCTATGAAACTTCAACTTTTTAAATAACGACTTTCAATCACCCCGCTTGGAAGAAAGTAAGACTCGTTTGTATGGAGCTCAGTTTTTGTATCACACTCAATGGTAAAGGAAGGCATATTGCAATTAACATAAATTTCTCAACAATTATTCTGCATGATAATTGTTTTAATATTTATTGGAGAAGATGGCTTGGACATTTTAACATAGCAATGAGTTGGGTGTTTGTACATGTGATGAGTAAGAACACCAGTAAAGGCATATGTCTAGCATATGTGACATTGTGCAGCAAGGTGTATGCAATGATAGACATGTCACTTTTCATGCAATGTTAAATGTTTTTAATCCACAAATAAAAATTCAATGACAACCATTGTGTTGTTCTCTTCGTTAAGTCATTTTTTATGGAGAGTGTTCAGATTGTGGGTTAATGTCCGGTAAATTATTGAAGTCATTATTCGAAATCTATTTAAAAGACAAGGTAGAGGCAATTGTTTGCAACACCAAAGGTTTGATACATTAATCTATGATGAAAGCAAAGAAAACAAATATTATATCATTTGATAAGTCACAAGTATTAAGTATTACACACAAGACTAGTCATGATGGTGTTTACCTAACTAATGGTAGTTACAACGAATTGAATGACTAGTCATTAAGGTGTTGTGAATGGTCCCTTGGGAAACATTCAAAGCCCCAATTTTTAAGGGAGAGACGTGACCTATGAATTGCTTATAATGTCAATAACTTAGCAGAACAAACTTGTGTCTTCCTCATGAAAATTGCATCTTAGGCAGGTACTAGCCACCAAGTGGATATCTGCCTTGTTTTTGGTGTCTAATGAATGTAAGTGTATGTGAAGTGAATATATATCCATAATAATAATAATGATATAAGTTTACAGTGTACCTAGATATCATATTGACACGTGAGACTAGTCATTGTGGGTGATCAAGGTGGATACTAGTGGCCACCCACATATTCCACCAAGTTATAATGGTTCTTCATCTTCTTGGAAATTTATTTTTTTGGTTTTTGAACTTTCAAGCTTGTTATGAGGCCCTAAACAATGTTTTTTGGTCATTGGAGTGGTTAGGGGTTTCCATAGAACACCTCCTCCATAGTCAAAAGTTGTACTTCCAATTTAATTCTTTCCAACAAGCCATCGTGCACCCTAAATGGAGATGGTATGCAAAATTTGTGCCCCTTAGAAGTTAGGTATCCACCTTGAGTCCCATAGATCCTTTGGCGCTTCAAATTCTAGGGTTAGATTTTTTATTGTTTAGGGTTTTTACCTCTATGCTTATGATAAAAGGCCCTTTCCGGTTTCTTTGTAATGAGCTCCTACTAATGAGTGTAGATAACACATCTCTCTTCATATATTAGATACCACCATCCGAGTTAGTCTGTAATTCCTTGCAATTTATAGTACTTTTCCATTCCATTCATTAATGGAATTTGGGTTTTATCATACTAATATTCTCTTGGAAAAATTTATGTGTGTGTTTCCATTTTATATTATTGCATTCTCTAAATAATCCACATTAGTTGTATTAGAGCAATCTGCTTTTGTTATTTCTTAGTGCATAGCCTCAACGAGATCCAAGTATTTGGAGTTGAGTCTCGAACTACTTGAGATTGGGGACCACCACTCTTGTTGGCCCAAGCAACCTCACATGGTAGGAGAAGAAAATAAAGATGTCATAGTAGGAGATCTTATTAAGTTGTTGCTTGAGGAATCCCTCACGTGACAGAGGAATGAGGTGATCATGGATATTTTCTCCCAAATCCTTCGTTAGCTACCAATGATGGCGAAGACACCTTCAACCAGAAACCATTTCAGAGGTACAATACCCTTAAAGTTACAAGTTCCTTTATTTGAAGGCTATATAGATGCACGTGCTTTGGAGAAATGATCAAATCTTTTAGAGGGTTTTTCTCAATTCAAAATAAAATTCGACAACAAAAAAATCACCTTCGCACTACTTAAGTCCCTCCCCCATGTCAAATATTGGTGGGACGGTTACTACGAGAGCCATGCTAGAGATGATTCTACAACATATGGCACAAAACCCACTTGTGCATCCTTTGTTGATGGCCTCAAGGAGGAGTTATACACCGTCAAAACCTATGATGACTAGTATACGAGATGGATAACTTTCCACTAGGAGAGAAACTAGATGGTGCTAGAGTTTACCAATATATTCTATAACTTGTTCTCAAACCCAGGTATAAGAGACTCCAAACGACACCTGGTCCTTAAGTAGCATAGTGGCCTACATGGGTACATCCAAATAGAGATGGATTTTCTAGACAACTCCTCACTAGGAATCACTTACCACTATGTTGTAAAAATTGAACAAAAATTCAAGAAAAAAGAATAATAGGGAGTCCAGGTTTGCACATCAATCATAGAATAATCCTAGTAAAGGTGTCCTTAACTCACAGAAAAAAGGACAGAGCAAGGATATCGAAACTCGTGACAACTAGGCCAAACCACAGGCAAATAAGGACACTGGAAAGTGGTGTGAGTTCCACAAAATCCCCTAGCACAACACCGATGAATGTCACTCAAAGAAATCATCATTGGCCAAGATGAAATACTTAGAGCCAGACTCTAATGTGGGGCAAGAAAAAGGAAAGAATATCATTGATACAAAACTCAACACCACCATCACGACCACAAAGATCCAACCAAAAGATCCAGAGGAAGCAAAGTGATTATTCTAATCACAAAGGTGGGTGAAGGGGAATCTGCCACATTTCATTATTTATAGAATTCACCAAAATAACCTAATCTTGGTTGAGGTCATCAAAAAATTGAAGTTGTCGACAACTCCTCATCCCAACCATACACCATCGCTTAGTTGAGGCAATGGGGAGACATCAACGTCAATGAGCCACCTATTATATGGCATCAAGTTCTTTTAAGATGAGGTACTGTGTGATTTCACCCCACTTTAATTTTGTGATGTTATCTTAGGAAAACCCTATATATGGCAACACCATACTATTTTTAGTCCAATCCCTGTAGTTTCATTATTACTTTGGAAGATCAACCCTATAGAGTACCTAAGGTAGTTCTGACTACTGCACTTTCCTTGATCTTGAAAAATCAATGTTAAAAGGTAATCTGTCAGAATTGGAAATTTTCCCCTTTCATGGTCTGATCAAAAGGGGGGAGACAGGTCAATGCAACTGCCACAACTTCAACACGATGCCTCTCTACAAAACAAAAGAAAGTGAACAAAATTGTAGAAGAATACATAGATATATTTGCCTCACTTGAAGGGGTTCCTCTACACTTCCAAGTCAAACACTCATTTGATTGATACTTGGTGCTTCCTTACCTAATGGCCCAATATACAGGTGTTATCGTCATGAAAATGAGGATTTGTTTTTTATATTCAAGAGCTCATCCAAAAGGGACACATTCAATCAAGCTCCTCACCTTGTGGTAGCCCGATTGTATTGTTACAAAAAAAGGTTGGGACATGGCAAATTTGCATTGATTACAAAGCCTTGAACAATATCAGTGTAAAGAACTAATACCCAATCCCTTGGATTGATGATCTTCTAGATTAGCTCAAGGGTGCCAAGTTCTTCAACAAGATTGATATGAAGTCATGATACCACCAGGTCCTATTGGAGAAAAGTGATGTATGGAAGAAAACCTTCAAGTCTAAAGAAGGAATTTTTGAGTGGTTGATCATGCCTTTTGGATTGATCAATGCTTTGACAACATTCCTGAGGATGATGGATGACATCTTGTGGTCATTCACAAAATCCTTCATGGTTGTGTATTTGGATGACATCCTCATCTTCACTAGAACTTGGGTGAACATCTACAATAGATTTAGCAGGTCCTAAGCACCTTGAAACAACACAAGTTATATGCCAATTTGGAGAAATTTTCATTCAACATGGAGATAATTCAGTTTCTAGGACACACAGTGTTTGAAAATGGGGTGCATGTGGACCCAACCAAGATCCAAGTCATGTATTATTGGCCAAGCTTGACGACTCTAACAAAGCTCCGCAACTTCTTAGATCTCGTCAACTTTTAGATTATTTGTGCCGGGGTTCTATATATTGCTTGGACCTTGATCCAAGTGTCCAAGGGTGGATCCAAATCCAAGTTTTCTCGTGGTGTGCCACAATAGAAAACATTTGAGGATATAAAACGTTGCCTTTGCTCGGATGTAGTCCTCACTCTACCAAACTTACAACGACCTTTCTAGATTGAGATAAATGCATTTGATGATGCTATTGATGCAGTCGTCACTCAACATGGACATCTAGTGGCCTGACATAGAGAGACACTCTCTAATTTTGTTTGTTGGTATCCCACCTACGAGAAGGAGACATATCACATTGTGTAGACCTATCGACAATGGAAACAATACATCCTAGGGAAGGAGATGGTCATTCACACTAATCACAAACCCTTGTAATTCATATAGATTCAGGGAAAGTTATAGAATGTGTGCCATTAGAAGTAGTCCACATACCTGGAACAATTCCACCTAAAACCCAAGTACAAAAAGAACAACAAAAATAGAGTTGTAGTTTTTTTTATTGCATTCTCTAAATAATCCAGATCAATTGTATTAGAGCAATATGCTTTTGTTATTTCTTGGTGCATGTCCTCAACGAGATCCAAGTATCTGGAGTTGGGTCTCGAACTACTTGAGCTTGGGGACCACCACTCTAGTTGGCCCAAACAGCCTCACATGGTGGGAGAAGAAAAGAAAGATGATAGAGTAGGAGATCTTATTAAGTTGTTGCTCGAGGAAGCCCTCACATGCCAAACAAATGAGATGATCATGGATATTTTCTCCCAAATCCTTCATCACCTACCAATGATGGTGAAGACACCTTCAATCAGAAACCATTTCAAAGGTACAATTTCCTTTATTTGAAGGCTAGATAAATGCAGGTGCTTTGGAGAAATGGTCAAATATTTTAGAGGGTTTTTCTCAATTCAAATAAAATTTGACAACAAAAAAAACACCTTTGCACTCCTTAAGTACCTCCCCCATGTCAAATATTGATGGGACGGTTACTACAAGAGGCACGCTAGAGATGATTCTACACCATATGGCACAGAACCCACTTGTGCATCCTTTGTTGATACCCTCAAGGAGGATTTCTACCCCGTCAAAACCTATGAGGACTAGTATACAAGATGGATAACTTTGCACTACGAGAGAATTTGGATGGTGTAATAGTTTACCAATATATTCTATACCTTTTGCCCAAACTTGGATTTAAGAGACTCCAAACGACACCTGGTCCTTAAGTAGCATAGTGGCCTACATGGGTACATCCAAATAGAGATGGATTTTCTAGACAACTCCTCACTAGGAGTCACTTACCAATATGTTGTCAAAATTGAACAAAAATTCAAGCAAAAGAATAGAGGGAGTTTGGGTTTGCAAATCAATCGTAGCATAATCCTAGTAAAGGTGTCCTTAACTCACAGAACAAAGGACATAGAAAGGATATCGAAACTCATGACAACTAGTCCAAACCACATGCGAAGAAGGACACTGGAAAGTGGCGTGAGTTCCACAAAATCCCCTAGCACAACATTGATGAATGTTGCTCAAATAAATCATTATTAGCCAAGATGAAATACTTAGAGCTAGAATCTGATGTGGGACAAGAAAAAGGAAAGAATACCATTGATACAAAACTCAACGCCACTATCACGACCACAAAGATCCAACCAAAAGAGCCAGAGGAAGGACAACGATTATTCCTATCACAAATGTGGGTGAAGGGGACTCTGCCACATTTCATTGTTGAGAGTATTAACCAAAATAACCTAATCTCAGTTGAGGTCATTAAAAAACTGAAGTTGCTGACACCGCCTCACCCCCGACCATACACCATCACTTATTTGAGGCAATGGGGAGACATCAATGTCAACGAGACACCTATTATATGGAATCAAGTTCTTCTAAGACGAGGTACTGTGTGATTTCACGCCACTTTAAGTTTGTAATGTTCCCTAAGGAAACCCCTATATGTGGCAACACCATACTATTTTTAGTCCAATCCTCGTAGTTTCATTCTTACTTTGGAAGGTCAACTCTATAGGGTACCTAATGTAGTTCTGACTACTACACCTTCCTTGATTTTGGAAAAGTGATGTTAAAAGGTAATCTATCAGAATTGGAAATTTTCCCCTTTCATAGTATGATCAAAAGGGGGGTGAAAGGTCAATGCAATTGCCACAACTTCAACACGATGTCTCTTTACACAACAAAATCAAGTGGACAAAATTGTAGAAGAATACAAATATATATTTGCCTCACTTGAAGGGGTTCCTCTACACTTCCAAGTCAAACACTCAGTTGATTGATGCTTGGTGCTTCCTTACCTAATGGACCAATATACAGGTGTAATCGTTAGGAAAATGAGGAAATAAAATTTTATATTCAAGAGCTCATCCAAAAGGGACACATTCGATCAAGCTCCTCACCTTGTGGGAGCCCAATTGTGTTGGTACAAAAAAAGGTTGGGACATGGCAACTTTGCATTGATTACAAATCCTTGAACAAGATCACTGTCAAGAACTAATACCCAATCCCTTGGATTGATGATCTGATGGATTAGCTCAATGGTGCCAAGTTCTTCAACAAGATTGATATGAAGTCATGATACCACTATGTCCTATTCGAGCAAAGTGATGTATGGAAGAAAACCTTCAAGTCTAAAAAGAAATTTTTGAGTGGTTGATCATGCCTTTTGGCTTGATCAATGCTCTGACAAAATTTGTGAGGATGATGTATGGCATCTTGTGGTCATTCACAAAATACTTCATGGTTGTGTATTTGGATGACATACTCATCTTCACTAGAACTTGGGTGGAACATCTATAACATATTCAACAAGTCCTAAGCACCCTGCAACAACACAATTTATATGCCAATTTGGAGAATTTTTCATTCGGCATGGAGATAATTTAGTATCTAGGACACATAGTGTTTGAAAATGGGGTGCATGTGGACCCAACGAAGATCCAATTCATGCATTATTGCCTAACCTTGATGAATCTAATAGAGCTCTGCAACTTCTTAGATCTCATCAAATTTTAGAGTATTTGTGTTGGGGTTCTATCATATTGCTTGGACCTTGATCCAAGTTTCCAAGGGTGGAGCCAAATCCAAGTTTTCTCGTGGTGTGCCATAATAGAATCATTTGAGGATATAAAACATCGCCTTTGCTCGCCTCCAGTCCTCACTCTACCAAAATTACAACCACCTTTTGAGATTGAGATAAATGCATCTGATGATGCTATCGATGTAGTCCTCACTCAACATGGACATCTAGTAGTCTGTCATAGCGAGACACTCTCTAATTTTGTTCATTGGTATCCCACCTACGAGAAGGAGACATGCCACATTGTTTAGACCTATAGACAATGTAAACAATACATCATAGGGAAGGAGATGTCCATCCACACTAATCACAAGCCCTTGCAAAGTTATAGAATGCCTACCATTAGAAGTGGTCCAAATACCTGCAACAATTCCACTTAAAAATCAAACATAAGAAGGACAACAAAAATCGAGTTGTAGACTAGCTTAGCCAACATCTTATTGATGCACTAACTACTGTTCTCAACTCTTATGGACCCAAAATATCTAGGTGGCCCCAATTGTACAACAATGACCCCAAATTTAATATTACCTATTAGGAATTGTGTGAAGGAAGATCGGTCCCAACTCTCATCTATAGGATGAACATTTAATCCATGCTGGACACTTACGTGTTCCTTCATAAGAATGGGAGAAGATGATTTGGAAGGCACATTATAGTCGAGTGGCAGGGCACTTTAGTTTAGAGAATATTGTGGTATTGTTGCAAAAGTGCTTCTATTGGCCAAAGCTCTGAAAAAATGTTGGCAAGTACATTAGATCGTGCACCACCTGTCCCATTTCCAAACTACTACCAAGAAGTAGGGGTTGTACACTCCATTTCCTACCTCAAATAGACATTGGTAATCTATCTCCATGGACTACATGTCTTTTTTTCCTTCAGCAAATCATGGAAATGATTGTGTATTTGTGGTTGTTGATCAATTCTCTAAGATGGGAATTTTAAATCCTTGTAAGAAGAGCATCACATGCTAATTTATTCATTGAGCATGTTTGGGTTCACTTTGGACTCCCATGGACCATTTGTAACACACCCAGAATTTCTTAGAATTTACATTATGTAAATTCTGAAAAATTTCGGGTATGTTACACCATTATTTCATATCAATCTAGTAGATTCCTGAGTACTTTCTGGTCTAATCTATGGAAAATGATGGACACCAAGATGACCAAATTGACTTCCTTCCACCCCCAAACCTATGGACAAACAAAGGTGGTCAACAAGATGATTATGCATATCCTAAGGATCTACAACTCCAAACATCCACTCGCTTGAGGTGAGAGTCTTCCTTATGTTCAACATAACTACTACAAATCATTTCGTGGTTGTATTGGACACATCCCTTTTCAGGTGTGCTTGGGGTTCCAACCATTTTCCCAATTAATATAGCGTTTCCCATTGCTTCTACACATGATGTATCCTCCCATGCACAAAATGAGGTTGATCGGGTAGTCAAATTTTTTGAACATATCCATCACATCCAACAATAAAGTCATGATATTTTGTAGAAATCCAATGATAAGTATAAGCAACGCCACAATTAGCATCAAGTTTTACATAAGTTCTAGGTGGGAGATAAGGAATCGTTGCTTTTGTAGAAAGAGCACCTAACAAGACCCCAACAAAAACTTTGACCATTATAATATGGGCCTTACACCATCACAAAGCTTATGGATGAGAATTCTTTTGAGTTAAGTATCCCCCTTTCCTCAGCTTGAACCCTATATTTAATGTGGAGCTGCTTCAACCATCATTTTTCCACCTCTCTTAGACACCTCAGAGGTACCCGAGCACTTGTGTCCCAACAGAAGTCAATCTTGATTGCATTAACTAGGTGACAATTAATCAGATCATCGTCACCAAGATAAAGAGAACTCACCAATCGAACATCCAACTATATCGGCTCACCAAAGCCGATAGATTCTTCACTATGGAAGGTGGCTCACCAAGAGTCAAATTTAACAAAAGCTTCCTCATATGATGGAGGAACTTAAGAAATGGGGACAATTGCTTCATAAGGGGGGAAGACTAACCCAAGTGGATACTAATGGCCAAAAACTTGTTTCCCTAAGTTACAATGGTTCTCCATCTTCTTGGAATGTTTCTACGGTTTTTTAGGTCCTGAACTTTTGGGGTCGTTTTGAGGCCCTAAACAATGTTTTTTGGCCATTCAGGGGGTCAAGAGTTGACATGAAATGCTTTGGACCTAGTCAAAAGTAGTACTTCTTAGTCAGTTCTTTCCAACGACCCATTACATGCCATAAACAAATATTGTATATAAAATTTGTTCCCATGAGAAGTTTGGTACATGCATCGAGCCCCACAAATCATTTTGGAGCTTCATCTCCCAAGGTTAGGTTTTTGGTGTTTAGGGTTTTTTCCTCTATGCTTATCATAAAAACACTCTTTCCAGTATCTTTGTAATTAGTTACTACAAATGATTGTAGAAAACACATCTCTCTTCATAGATATGCTACCACCATCCGATCTATTTTGTAATGCATTGCAGTTTATAGTGTTTTTTACTCCATTCAATAATAGAATTTGGGTTTTATTGTACTATTGTTGTCTCTACAAAATATTTGTGTGTGTTTCCATTTTATATTGTTGCCTTCATTTCATTCTATAAATAATCTAGATCGGTGGGATAAGAGACATCATATGTGGAATGATTTGATTGTTTAGTTTATGAGGTGTACATACTTCACTCTCCTTCAACTTTTTACATGTAACCTCAACAGAGGAAAAATATGTTCATAATAATTTTTAAAACTAATATTCATAAACAAGTGTTTAATAATTAATTATCCCATTAAAGGTGATATTGGTAATAAAGGGAACAAAATAAATACGATGGAATAAGGTCAATGTTGTCAGGTAGAGCAAAAGGATGTAAAACAATAATGTCATGGGAGTTGTATACTCATGTAATAAACCTTTTTTTTAGTTGTTGAAATCTAGTGACACGGTAAGTCAAATCTCTCACTAATTTGAAATTGAACATTTTTTTATGATCAAGGTGGATTTAGAATTGGGCAAATCCTTTTGGAGCATCGTCCTTCCATTAAGCACAAGACTTAGATCATGGTGGAACTCTTCTTATGCCTGAAATTTCAGTCAAATTCATATTTAGGTTGTGCCGAGAAAAGGTTATTTTTCTACAAGACTCACTTACTCTTAAGGCCATGCATACCAATTACAATGACAAGGGTGATAAAATATATTTTGACATGTGGCAGTAACATTAGGGTCCTATATGCCCAAACTACATGTGTTATTCCAACATTAGGATTTGTGGCAGAGGTGGTGTAGTGTCCCCTATCAACTTTCTCATACAACTAACCACAAAAACTCAACACAAATATTCATTGTGTTTGATTATCTTTACTCTTACCAATGCAAGATCAAACACCTTCTACCCTTTACCTATTAAAATAAAAGAATAGTACAAAGTCTATATCATAGATGACTTAAGAGTATTTTCTAAAATATGCATTGTTTAGTCATATAATCAGAGAAGGTTTCATCATTTTAGAGTTTTTTGTATCAAACATACTTAAGTATTTAGTAAAAGGGTTTAGTTTATAAAGGCTACAACCAACTATATTTCCCCAACTTCAACCTATGTGTGGAATCTATAGTAAAGTCTCAATATGGGTTAGATTGCTTAACCAACCATCATAATACTAAGCCTACTAAATTCTCAAGTCATTATTAATGTTTTGTGTGATTTATTACCTAACTCCATAAGTTGGCCCACATATTTATATTTATAATATATATAATTAAATATATACCTATATTATTTCAAAATAAAATAAATATGAAAGCTTAACATAAGGGAAATTTTTAATTTCTTTGGTACAACCAAAATTCCATCACCTCAGTTGAAATTGATATAATTTTAAATCTTGTCGAATTACCTTTATCAAATTTATTTCCATCTCGGTCAATCCTTGTCATTGTGAAAATATCCTTGAACAAAATCTCAACCATATTTGACAAAAACCATAAACACCTTGGCAAGGAAAAACATTTTTATAGAAAGGCTTTCCACTTAAGTAGACCATCAACCACATGCAAAATCATGTATGATCGTTGAAATCATTGAGACTTCGCACACCTTTATGTATGTGCTAAGTAATAACATTAATTATATTATCTAGAGAACCATGCGGTTGCGATTTGAAATAATCACTAGCATTAATCCCATGCACTTTGAACATGGGCCATAAGCGTAGTTTGGGTGTATCACATATATTGTCATTTCATAAGGAATTATGTTTGTGTGTATGAATGTATAATAATGATGAAGAAGCATAAGTTTTTTTTTTCAAAAGAAAAAATCTACACCTTGATATTCATTAAGAATCACAGGGAATTTTAGAGAGCAGTCATGTCTAGGAAATTTTCCAAAAAATATCTGCACAGAAAATGTCTGAAAATGTGTACAGACCACAAAACATCCAGGGCCAGAAATCAGTTGAAACTGGGCATGAAAAAAGATTGAAAGTAATCCCTGATGGAGGCATCAACAACCTACCAAGAGCACAATAAGAGACTAGAATGCTTATCCAAAGAGGCCCTCGGGGCATTGCTAAATCCAACAAAGGAAGTAAAAACACAAATTGAATCAAGTGCCCTGAAAAGAAAAGGACACTGAGCTCCGGCACATAGCTCTAGAAGAGCTATAAATTTCCACCCCCAATAATGATTTCCTCATATGTTTCAATGAAGGAACAGTGGCCTGGGGCCAAAGAGAGGGCATCTTTGGATAAGACATCCCTTCAGTCAGCTATTCATTTAAATCAGAAGCATAAGTACTGATTGCTGCTGTAAAATTCAGCTTTGCATTTCTGCTCAAAGCATCAACCACCTTATTTTCTTTTCCTTTTATGTGCTGAATTTCGAAATCGTATTCACTTAAGAAGGCTAACCATCTTGCTTTCCTTGCATTTAAGTTGGGCTGATCTAAAAGGTATTTCAAACCCTTAGTATCAGTCATTAAAGTAAACTTTCTGCCTATTAAGTGGCGTCGCCACATTTTTAAGGCATGAATAACAGCAGCAAGTTCCAAATCGTAAGTGGCATAATTCTTTTCGTGGATCTTTAACTTCCTGGACTCATAGGCAATGACATGCCCATCCTGAGTTAGCACTCCGCCTAAACCATCATTACAAGCATCGGTGCATACCACAAAATCCTTATTAGGATCTGCTATTCTTATAATAGGCACAGTTGTTAACAGAGTTTTTAATTTCTTAAAACTTTCTTCACATTTTAAGTTCCAATCAAATTTCTTGCCTTTCTTTTGCAAGGAAGTGATTGGATTAGCTATTTTTGAAAAACCTTCAATGAATCTCCAGTAGTAACCAGTAATTCCCATGAAGGACCTAACATCTGTTACATCTTTTGGAACTGGCCAATCTTCGATTGCCCGAATCTTTTCAGGATCCACAGAAATACCTTCCTTAGTCACTATGTGACCTAAGTACTGGATTTCGTCCTTAAAGAAATCACACTTGCTGAACTTCGCAAAGAGCTGTTGCTCTCGCAGCTCTTGTAAGACTATCCGTAAGTGTTCCTTATGTTCCGCTTCATTTTTATAATAAATTAAGATGTCATCGATGAATACAACAACAAATTCATCTAAATATTTATGCATTATGTTATTCATCAGACACATAAAGACAGCTGGGGCATTAGTAAGCCCAAATGGCATTACGATAAATTCGTAATGTCCATACCTTGTTCTAAAGGCTGTCTTGAAAATGTCCTCTTCTTTAATTCTTACCTGATGATATCCTGATCTCAGGTCTATCTTAGAGAACACCGTAGCTCCACACAGCTGATCAAACAGATCATCTATGCGGGGCAACGGATATCTGTTTTTAATTGTCGTTTCATTAAGTTGACGGTAATCTATGCAAAGTCGCATAGTTCCGTCTTTCTTTTTGACAAAGATTACTGGTGCTCCCCAAGGGGAAACACTAGGTCGAATATACTTCTTATCTATTAATTCCTTTAACTGTGATTTTAATGCATTAAGTTCCAAAATGTTCATACGATACGGAGCTTTCGAGCTAGGTACAACACCTGGTACTAGCTCAATAGTGAAATTCAGTTCCCTCCTAGGAGGTAATCCTGGAATTTCCTCCGGAAAAACATCAGTAAATTCGTTTAACACAGGAATATCCTCTATTTTTATTTTATCTTTTTCACCTCATCTGTAATAGTTACAGCATAGGCTTTGCACCCTTTTCTGACTACTCTTTTTAGTTGTAAGGCAAAAATCTACCTAATTATAGTTTTCCTAGGAACACCCTTAACTGTTACTGGTGGTTCATTATTATTTACACACGTAAATGTTTTATCAAAACAGTTTAAAACTACCCTGTGTTGTTCTAACCAATCCATACCAATTAATAAGTCATACGAGCCAAGTGGCAGAACATTTAACTTAACAGTAGTTTTAAAATCATTCATAACTAAAGCACACTCCTTAACATAACAGGTTACTTTCCTTTTTTCCCCGGTGGCTAATTGAACTAACCAGGAGTTATCAAACTTTTCAATAGTCAAATTACACTTTTCTACTATCTTAGGTGAAATGTAACTAAGACTAGCACCTGGATCTATTAAAATAGTTACAGGGGTTTGGTTAACCATACCTTCTATTTCCACCATGGAAGTTTGATAATCAGCTTGGCGGTTCTCCAATGCTGCATTGATTCAGGGCATAGTCCTTGCAAAATCTCCAACAGTCATTTCATCTTGTATAGTATGAATATTGTTGTTTGGCTTCTTCCGATTTGGGCAGACTAAAGCATAGTGCGGGCCATTGTACTCCCAGCACTTAACAGGCTCCTTCTGCTCGAAATTCTTAGTAAAATTTCCATGATTGTTCGAAGCTTCCTTTCCCTTGAAGTTATTGGAATTATTGGAATTATTAGGAACACCATTTTTGTTTCCATGGAAGTTTTTACCATTAGAATGATTTCTGTTCTTATTATTCCTGAAATTTTTCTGTGGTACAAACTCTTTTTTCTTGAACTCAGGCTGATTACTGTTCTTTTTAGCCTTCAAGTTGGCTATTCCTTCTTTCTTTTTGTTCTGTTCAAAACATAAATTAGCCTTCCGCATGGCTTCTTCTAGAGTTTTGGGGTTATCATATTCGATTCTGTCCTTTATATGATATGGCAGGCAGCTGAGAAACCGTTGTAGTTTAGGTTTCTCATCAACTAAATATGGCACATACCTTAACAGACTTAAGAACTTACTGTTTAAGTCCTTCATAGTCATGGATCCCAACTTTAACTCATAAAATTCTTTCGCCCTTTCTTCATAGTATTGTTCGGACAGAAACTTCTTCTTGAAGTACCTTTTAAAAGTACTCAAATTGACTTCTTTTTCCTTGATTCCCTTAACTCTTTTCAGATCTTGCCACCATATATCTGCCTTTCCAGAAAGATTATAGATGGCCATTCTCGCCTTCAGCTGATTTGAATAGTTGTATATCTGGAAATATTTTCTCATCCCAGATAACCAGGACTCTGCCTCTTCCCCTTTTTCAGTCTCTCCGTTGAAAGTTGGGGGCTTTATTTTTTTGAACTCCCCGGAAATCTCTTCGTATGGCCTGTACTTTTTCTTTCTGTTATACAACTCAGCCTCACTACTGTTACTAGTAGTGTAGTAGCTTTGTTGTTCCCTGAGCCCTTCAGATGATGAGCTGCTCTCAACCTTAGCCAGTTTCATCTTTTTAGATCCTTTCTGATGACTAGCTTCCTCAGATTCAGATCTTTTACTCCTCCCTTCTGCCTGGACTTTTTCCATCAAAATTTGATTTAACACCTCTTGAGTTTTCAAAATCCTTTCATTGTCTTTCTTGACTGATTCTATTTCAGTCTTTAAATTCTTTATAGTGTGTATCAGCTCTGAGGAGTGAGCAGTTACCTCCTCTATCACAGGTTCTCTAGACACCTGTCTTGTCTCAGTGTTTGGAGACTCCTCCTCAGCATATTCTCCTAACTTCTCCATACCTTCCTGTTAGATTCAAAAAAAGAAATTTTCTGCCTTTCACATAAAACAAAATACAGGTTAGTATGTTATTTTTACCATTCTACGGAAACTAGTTGGGCCACATCAAGGCCTAGTATTTGAACCATGCTCTGATACCACATGTCATAACCCCAAAAATTTCGAAAAATTCAAATTTTTTAAAATAACATAAATTCTCATTTAATGCAGTCATTAACTGTTTGATTAGTTTTATGTTACTAGAGATGTAACTGAATGATCTTTTGACTACTTCACTTTAAAGAGTAGTTTCTTTTCAGTTACTGATTGTTTTTCTGTTTGCGACACAAGGTGGGTTTGTCATGAAGGACTGGGCTTACTTAGCTTTCGAGCTAATGCAGCGGTTTTCTTCTATTTCAGGTAAACAGGTAAGATGTACGGGTCGCAGTTGACAAGTCTCAGAAGTTTACAATATGATTTGCTGTAAATAACTTATTTAGTGAAAGTACATGCATGCTAGACAGATTTACCATGCTTCTGATGGTAAAACTTTTACTCAGTTTCCTTTGAGACCTAAAGCTAGAAAAATGGAGTTCTTCACATAGAGATGGTAGTTAACTTTTCTATACAGAAACATCGGGTTTAACAAGTCTACAGAGTATGAAACCATCAAATGTTCTTACTGAAGGTAAAAGTAAGAATGTAATAATTATTTCTTTAATAAACAGCTAGCATAGTAGAAAATTACAACATTAAAGGTTTATTTTTTTATTATTCAATGTTACTGTAACATGCCATGTTAGATTGCATCACATTCAGATTTACGACTGTAGTTGTAAATGATAAGATATTACAAGTATCGATCTATACTTTTCTTACTTTAAGCATGTACAGTTTTATTGTTTGATACACGTCTTTTCTTAATAGTTTAAGGGTTTGCACTGCTTTGGAATGCTACACTATTTACAAAATTGACATTTGGATAGAAACCAATTCACCTCTAGAATCAGTTCTAGGCTTATTCTATTTAACCCCTTTATGAGTTTTCAAGACTATTCTATCAAACAAGAAGGTTAAGTATAACCAAGCTAGCTATCAATCATTAATTTATAACATCTTTCATAAATGTTTTGAGCCTAGAAAGTGACAAAAGGCTAATTGTCACTACCAGGATTCTAAAACTAATAAAAAGATTGTTAATCAAGTATCAATAATATGAAATATAGTAAGCCAAAATCAAATTGATGAATAACATAAATTAACTTACCCCTAAATATAGACTCACCTTCATTTGAAGACTAAGCAAGCGGCATTATAGTTGTGAGTTTAACAACAACTATGCCCTAACCATAATCCAATGCTTTTATAACTCTTTACCACTCACACAAATCTCTATACCTATGCATACGAGACTAATATAATGAGTAATATCTATAGTGCAAGGTTTTACAAACATAAACTAACGTTATATGGTTGAAATCATATTGCAGGTAATACTATGGTATAAAACACATTATGGGATCTCCACGCGATGATTTGGTTTGAATATCAGTCAAAGGAAAGGTCGTGGAACTTTAGAACTTTACCCATTGCATGGAAAGTATTTTAGGTATTACGTGGTCGCGTTTCAGCCATGCAATGGCGTTATATAACTGTTGACTCAACCCTACTTATCATTTCTCCTTTGCTCTCGGGCCTTTGGCCGCTCTGCAAACCCTCCTGGTCCATTTGGCTGTTGCGTTGATTGCTGTCAGTCCTCCTTCTGCTCCAGCTCTTCGTGAGCTCGGCTACTGCATTGTGTGGGAGATTAGGGTGCTGAATGACTCCCTGCTTGTCCCTGCGATACCTCCGTTGTTTTAACTTGGGCTCTGGTCTGACAGTCCTTACCCTTCGTCATCCCCATGAGAGTGAATCCTCCTTCAAAGTATCGTGGCTTATACTGTCTGTAGACGGTGGGTTATTTTCCAGGAAAGAGATTTCAGCTGTAGGGTTTGACCTGTCCATCGAATTGCAGGGGTTTCTTTTGCTGTCATTGGTTGCGAGTTTAACAACGTCGCCCCTTTTGCCATTGATAGGCAGGTTCCTTTCTCCAACTGGTCGCGGCATCACTGTGTGGAAAATTCTACTGCTAAGGTAACCAGGTGTAAATGTTTTCTTTAAAGCTGAGTTAATATTAATGTTATTACGAATCTTTTGCATTAATAAAATAACTAATAGTCGGCTGAAAAATTGTTTTGCAGGTATACCTGTTACCCTCCTCTACATACAAAAGGAATGAGGGTTACGGCAACACGGGCCATGGTAAGCCCAGGTCTCTCCATGGCTTGTCCACTGTGTGTGAATCCTTAAGGGATTGCGATGGGTTGCTCGTTGCGGCCCTTATCGACCCTCATGGTTTTTGGTTGTTTGTTTTTATGTTAAGCAAAATCGTGGGTTAATACCCCAGCTCTTACGCAGAGCTCTCCGGCTTCGACCGTGAGTGTAAGATCTTGTTTGTAATTATTAATGTGTTTATAAAAACTTGAACAGGCTGTAAGCCTTCCCGCATAATTTTCTTTGCATTGTTGTGGGTTAATATTACGGCTCTGGTTTTTATTTATAGTCAGTACATTGGTGTATTTTGTAAAGATTTGGGTATTTACCCTCGGTTATTATACTCGTAAATAGTTACTGGGATCCTTATACTATTTAAGTTTTGAATGCTTATTATGTTTTAATTTTATTCTTATAAACGTATCTGTGAGTATAATACTATTAGATTTATCATTAGTTGATTTACTTATGAATAAAAATAGATTTTATAGGGTTTAACCCTAAATTGCAATGAAGGATAATAATTACTGTTCTTATTTCTTTTAATGTTAAAGATTAAATTAAGAAGGCAGCTGTAACATTAGGGTTACTGATTAAGTTTAAGGTATGCAGTTAAGCTAGACTGCAGAGCATTCTGTCCTTCTGTCTTTTCTTCCTGCACAGATAAACTCTTGATTGAAAACTGAAAAGAGGTGTTATTATCTTGTTTATAATTTAATCTTCTTATTAATAAGAAAATGTAAATGTTGTATTGTTTATACCCTGATAATAATATAGGGTTTTAAAATCTT
>LPNX010001464.1:158953-175983 GCA_001517045.1 Pseudotsuga menziesii | reverse complement strand
AGTTCAGGAGCAGGTGATGACAAGAATGATCCCCCAAGGGATCCTGCAAAAGGAAAAGCTCCTATGACAGAGGCCCAGATGAGAAAAGAAGTCTATGATTGCCTCTACAGCCGTGACAGCCAACCGACCACTACAGCCATTGTTGCAGCAGAAGAAGAAATCGCCAGAGCGCCGAAGACGCTTAAAGAACTGGCTAAGAAAGAAGGATTGTTCATCCTGCCTTGGGACAATACCTTCCCCAAAGATGTTCGAATCGACTCTTTGGAGTATGCTTCAGTGGATGAAGCAAAGAGATTCCTGCAGCTCACCTTAGTCAAGAATATCCAGACATCGCCTTGCAAGTTGCAGATCCTAGAGCGATGGGAGAAAGAAGCATTCCAGAGCTTCTCAGATGCATATCCAAAGATCTCTAACTGCAGAGAGCTATGGCTAGGTGAGGATAAGAATGGAGAAAAGTATGTTGATCTATGCGATGGACATCGTATAACTTGATTCTCCAGTATTGCAGAGAAAGAGGCAGCATTATCATCTGCGCAGACCCTGTTGATTTAGCATTCAACCAAATCTGGTCTGGGTGGACTGATGTTTTCTTGGATACTTTCTGTCCAAGAAATGATTGGGAAAATCGGCGTGCAAACTTCATTCTGCACCTGAAGGCCGATCTTGAATTTGCTCACCAGAACTTCCAATGGTTTAAATTCAAGCTCATCCATGAAGGTGGAACCTATGAACCACTTGGAAATCGGATCTATGTTCAGCAAAAGTTTATCAGAAGATCCGCTGTTGGTGCGCACATTGAGTCCAGAGTTACTACCAGAGAAATCCCACTGGACTATAAAGTTACCTCCCATTTCAGAGGAGAATTTATATGTGAGCCGAACCCACTATTTAAAGGTTCAGATATTGAACGTTGTTTCGGCCAGTTCCTGTATCCATCTCCCTCTCCTGTGCCTTACAGAGAATTAGATGAAGATGTACTATTCGGACATCATGAATATGATTCTGATGACTCTGAATTCGATCTCATGATCTAAGGAAGAGATGGCTGGGATTGAAAGACGTGGTGGACCCTCTGAAGCTTGAGTCAGCCAGGTTTGCCTGACATTGTTTCCGACGACGGCCGGATAAATGCTCGTGTTTGTAATAGACTAGGAAATAAACTGACGTGGGCCAGTTAATACTCCACTTTGTACTATGTCTAGAGTCTGTCGGCCATGACAGAAGATTTCGGGTCCTCGTAATGCCTCTAGCCAGTTAAGGGATGAGATAACGACAGTGGTTGTCCCCACTTGTCGCCCCGGATGATTCGGTTTTGACCTCTTAATGTAGGTTTTGGTAACCGGATCTACTTTATGACCGGTAAGTGCCAGTTCGTTGTCACCGGGTGACCGACTGAGCTTGTATAAATAAGACCCCCCCGGGCTCATTTGGGATCATCGGGTCACTTGGGTCATTGAGTCGCATTGAGCTAGTAGTGAGCTCTGCAAGTCTGAGTCTGGAGTCTTGAGCAAGTAGTCCGCTCGACTTTCTAGTCTGAGTCTGTAAGTAAGAGAAGTATGCTCTGCTTCATGGCTTCGTGCTAAATGATAGCATCAGAACCTCTGTTCAATAAGTTTTGTGTTTGCGTCTGCAGTCAGACCAAGTATGCTCTGCTTCTTGCCGAACTGGTATAAGAAAGCATCAGAACGGATCTGATCGTTTATAGTATTGAGTCTGTAAATCAAGCACGTATGCTCTGAGACTTGCCATTCTAGTATAAGATCTCATCAGAAGCTTGATCTAGGGTGTGTAAGTATTTATGCAGTGCTGACCTTCGCCATCCGAAGGCTATCTGCAATTTTATGTAATCTCTGTAATCTGTCTATATCATGTATATCCATCTCACAGTAATAATAACAATTGTTATCTCCATCTGCATTATGTTAATCTCTTGTATAAGCCGTCTGATATAATTCGTGAAAATCCATCAAGTGGAGAAGCTTAAAGCAATGTTCAGATCCTGCGGCCGAGTTGTCATAAAAGGTATTTAACGCTGAGATGGATGATATTCATTAATTAATATACGTGGTAGTAGGCAAAGAGGAGAATTCAATGCTAGCTGCATCTTTTCCAACGTTTAATCTTCCAACTGTTGCTTTTCTTATGTTTTGACAGCAAAGTATTCAAACAAGCACAAAATAACTTCTGGCAAATCTCTGTTGTCACTGCAATTTGAAAATTAATGGGTTAGGTTCAAGTTGCTTCCTAAAATTAATGGGTTAGGATTTTATAATAAAAAACCTGAATGAATATCCATAACATTTGGCAGTCTCGGGCTAGGCATCTGTGATTCAATATCACTTCGATTTCCAAGTTTAGAATGTGTTGGTTTTACATTAACCAACACAAAAACTCATGAAAATTGTACCCATGGAGTCCTTTTTCCTAATGGTAGGTTATCCCATCATTTTGCAGATCTTAGCACACCATGAATACATCAATTTTGCAATTTTCTCATCAATTTTGTGTAGTTACATCAATTCACTCTGAATTTGTAGTGGCATTATTTATGATTTTGCAGTGGGTTTATTATTCTTCATTCTCCACTAACATAGTAACTAATTACATTTATGTGTTTTCAACAAATTTATAGGTTTGAAGTAGATCTGTTAAAGAAATTTGCCATGAGTTTGCCTCCAGAGCAATATTGTCCAAGGGGAATTTCAGCAGGTAGATATGAGTTTGGATGGGGAGCCTCACCAGATGCAACCACAAGTAAAGGACCCACCAAGCACAACTTCGCCACTGCCACCATCAGCCCTGCGGATGTCAAGATAAATTCCATGGAGCTCGTGTGTTTCCTCCATGTGCAGTGTTTTCAAGGTGGGCCTTGTAGGAAAAGTGGCTTTGGCGAGAAAATTGGTCCGTGTTTAAAGCATCTTAGATAGTTGTGCAGTCTAGTTTCAATCTTGATTCAATTTGAGGTAAAGTGCTTGCGTTGTTTGTAGTTTGTTACATTCAATATACTTTCCTCTAGCTCAAGAACAAGACATTACCATTTAATTTTAGAAAGCGATATAGCTATATTAAGTGTGGCTGAGAAAGAGAGAACACCGTGTCTATTTTTGTGGGATTTCAGGTGCCACTTGAGCTAGAAATAGTGCAGAACGCATGAATGATCTGGATTTTCAAGAGTGTGGAGATACAAGACTGCAACGCACAGGCTTAGATTTGGAAACTGAAGGCTTTAACGAGTATGCTGATGGGCTTAATGCCAGGAGTATAATATTGGAAGCAGGGGGAGATGAAACTATCGCAGGTGCTAAGGGAGACCCAATAATGAAAAATGAACCATTATCTGAATTATTACCCATTTTATCAAAGACCATATTCATTTGGATCTTCTACGTTCAATAGCAGACGTTCTACAACATACATGCTATGGGGATTACAAACATGCAGGTTGGACAAGAAGGGAGCCCGAGTCTTCGGAGAACAGGATCATCAACCAGATTTCAATCCATGACAAGTCCGTTGTTTGTGAAGAGATTGTTCTCTATATTTACATCCAAGCAGGTTCAGCCATGAATAATTCCCAGTGGTCAACCCTCTCATGTCACTGATATGATATATGATATGATATACCATACGGAGTTTGTGGACACAGGGAGGCTCGTCACAGGTCGTTGACAGATGACGAGTGGACGACTAAACCTGCAGAAAAAACAACCCCTTATATAACACCTTCTGTGTAATTATTTAAAAATAATAATACTAACTATTATTATTAAAAATAAATAATTTATTTTTTAATAAAACTAAGGAAAAAATAACAATAACAATAATTAATTAAACTAATAAGCTTTGCATTTTGATAAGTATTGTATCTCTTTCATCCTCACTTTACCGAATAACATGTTGCCACGTGTTAAACCTCTTAAAATGTTCTCAAATGAAAATGGATGTACCTGTGAAGTTTTCAGACTCCTCGACCTGTTATCCTCGTCACTTTTGTTAAAAGCGGTTTTGGAATTTCAATATTGCTCGCATAAACTTCTTTGAGTGATTCTGAGCAGCCTGAACTTGAAACCGCTGTCATAAAACCTTGATTCTGTGTAGAAAACGCTTTGGAATAATTTTGATTACGCCTTCCCCACCCTATTGCCATTCCCATTCACATTCACTTTCATTCTTTCATTTCATTTTGTGCGCCAAGGTTTCAAGCCATTGAAAACCCTGACCATTTTTTCCCTTGCCATCGACAACGACGCCCAGGTAAATCTGCACGTCTCAAATTCTGCAAGTATATGATGATTTATTGCTGTCCAACAAATTCAGGAGTGGCTGCTTAATCAGATCTTGTTACTGTAACTAGGTGTTTTAAATTTTGCTAATATACAATGAATTGTTCTTATTTTGGTTTGAACTTGTTTCTGGTTGAGACTCATGCGATTTCTGTTAAAATCAAACAAGCTCAGGTGTCAAAATATTAGGTTTTAGAGATGTTCGTTCAATTAGATCTTGTTACTCTAATTTATCATACTAGTTTTTTGCCTCCTCAATCGGGCTGTCCACTGAAGAAAATAGATATTGATAAAAAAACTTTGGCTTGTATAAGTCCAAGGTTGATATTGTGCCTACTCATGAGCAGGCCAAAATACATGAGAATGTTGAACCTCCATACTATATCATTTTGTTAAAAGCGTGATTCAAGGATTCAATATCAATGCTCGCCCGGGTCCTCGGTGAGGACGATGACAACTTGGTGCATGGGTATGCATTTCCAATTCCCGCTCCTCTGATAAATTATAGTTGGGATAATACCTGTAGTGACCAGCAGTTCACTTTCCATTTCATGGTTTCAGTTGAGGGTCGGTGATGAACAAGGACATAATCCGGTCGTACTAAGCTTGCTTCGATTGGGATAGAAATAGGTGGAGCCTCCGTACAGATATGTAGTTTCCCCCCTAGACTGAAGCTTTTCCTCTCGAATAAGCTCTTAAATTTTCATACCTACGGTTCTTTTCTCAGAGATCGTGGAGTCTTACGGTCGCAACCCATTTTGGAGTGGGCTAGGACTTTAAAAGAAGTAAGGTTAGGAATAAAACTAAGGAAAGGGGTGACTTTAGTTATAGATGAGCGTGACTGAAGACAGAAGTCCAGTATGTGGTAAGCATGCTGGTCTTAAGTAGGGAAACGAGGAAACCTCCTCTCTGGGACGCAAACCAATCTTATCGTTGCTTGCCATTTCTTTTCAGACTCTAGGTGAAATTTTGGACTCATAGGTTAGCTTTTACCATGATTTAAAAAACCTAACAAAATAGTTTATAAATTGGTCTACATAGAGGAAGAAAAGATTGTCGTCCAACCTGAGACTGGTCTGGTCGAACTACATGACTTTTTCCCATCTGATTGCTAGTATCTGTCAGTTTACATGGTCTGATCAGGATTATTTCTCTATTAGTGCTCACTATTTATCCTTATGACTGCAATGTTCTGGGCATATTTTCGCCTTAAGTTTCTAATAGTTATTACATAAAGTTATTACATAAGGGATGGAATGTGAAACTTCGTAAACTATAACGTAATAATTTCTGAGCCCAAAAGTTTATTATGTAGCCCCCAACTGCATTATATATGTGCGTTGTGGCCATCACGAGCCCTGAAAATATAAAAATATCTTATTTCTGGGCAAAATAAAATGCAAGAAAGAACGAAACAAAAGAACAAGATGAATTGCCTCCCATAGTTAGCTGAATAAGAATAATAGCACACTAATACAGACCTTATTTTCAAAAATTTGCCAACATAACAACATGCTGGTGACATTTTCGCGGGCTCAAGCCAAAAAAATTGACAAATAAAAATAAAGAAACTTAAACTAACATACTCGAGGGATATAGGACTTACTCCATGTATTTATGAATGATGTATGTATAGATGTAGTTGTCCATCTTCGCAACTGCATCTTGAAAATGTGAGGATTGCACCACATATTTTCCATCTTTGCACACAACACTAGTTATTTTACAATTATTGTCCAAACTCCCTTCTTCTAAACCCAACACAAAAGACAATCCAACCGTCCAGTTATTCATAGATTCAAAATCATCCATATAGCGAGGGACCCTTTTTCTTCCACGACTCTTCAAAGGAAGCGCTTTCCCTTTTTTTATTATTTGCAGTTCCCCTTATAGGCGCTAATTTGAGCAATTATGCGCCCAGGGTTCAAGGAATTGTCTTCCAGCGTTAAAATAACTTCCGGGGACACAGACTCGTACGAAGTAACACCCGAGGGTTGACGAACCCTCGGACTTCCAGCTTCAATCTTATGTTTATGATTTCTATATTTTAGGCTTTCACTATTTCTGCGGTACTTGGACCTTGAATATCTAAGCCATTCAGAGATTTTTGAGTTTACAAACATGAATTTTTCAGGGTTTTTTGGATTTTCAGGGCCTTTGGGATTTTCGGACTCCACACTTTCAAGGATCGTGGGATTCATACGTTTTCCAAAAGTAAAATTGCCTCCAAGCATTTTGAGGCTTTCCAAATGTCAAATTTTCTTGGCTTTTGATGCTTCTACGGTTTCTGTGGTTTTCCAAATGTCAATATTTCTTGGCTTTTGATGCTTTTACGGTTTCTGTGGTTTTCCAAATGTCAAATTTTCTTGGCTTTTGATGCTTAGAGATTCGACCCTTGCACGGAGTCTACTACGCTTCCGGGAGGAAGGTTTGCCGCGACGACGAACAGAAGCAGCCGAATTTTCACAAGGCCTCTTTTGTGGAACTCTCTTTGGACCACAACAAACCCTGGCGTCCGCCATGGAAAGACTGGCCCAAACTCCGAGTTTCACACCATCTCCAGAGCTCAAAAGAGTGCCCAGCAAGGCATTTTAATGCAATGGAATCTAAAGATGGTAACTTGCAGCGTAAAAAATCTTTTTAAAACATCCTCGTTGCAGCCTATACTGCAACTTTGAAGCAGCCCTGGATACTAAATCCATAAAGACATTATCTGTAGAGCAGACTGTAATGTTGAATCTGAGCTCTGGTTTCGGTTTAATAAAAAAACATAAACTTTGAAAAGTTTAAGACATTGGCACCATGCAGAGACCTCCAGAGTCAAGATTGACACCCGGGAGGTACAGATGGCCACAATTAGGATTAGTGGCTCCATATAATGATTATAGATTCTTCTGACAGTGCCACGTGGGTTTTTTACAAACCTGCTGTAAGAACGTGGTGTCTAGGATCCTTTAAAAATTATGGATGCATCTAACCAGGACTGTCAACGTACCGGTAACTAGAAATCCGACAAAACACCAGGTCGATGTCGCGTTTTATAAAAAAGTCAGGGGTCGAAATCTGGAAAACACCAGGTGGATGTCACTTTTTATAAACAAGCCAGGGGTTGAGGCAGGTGTTTACATTGTTAATAGGTCAGATGAAATGGGCTCCATGCTCTTCACCTTAAAATTGGACTTTGAGTCTTCCAACCATATGGTAGAATATAAAGCTTTAGTTCTTGGAATCTATCAACCATCACCTTATTACTATTACAAGCAATGTGTCTATTGAACCAGGTCCTATCAACCTAGAGACCGAGTGTTTGATCCAATTGGATATTTAGGTCCAAGGCTCATGTTATCTCCTCCGGATGCCTATTTAGAGCCACCAGTTTTAGAGCCAATTCCAGGCACCAACACCAGTAGATCCAACAACAGAAGCAGAGCCATAACTAGTAGATCAGTCGGTGAAGCAGTTGAACCAGAAGCATAACCAGACACACCTCAGTAGTGGATCCAGGAACAACATATATCTATATGAGTAGATTTTTATTATCATAGTCTTGAATTATAATAAAATTAAATCTTACCTCCAAAATAATAAGATAATGGCTTTTTTATGTGGCGTCCACGAACAACATATCTTATGAGTAGATTGTTATTATTATAGTCTTGAATTATAATAAAATTAAATCTTAACTCCAAAGTAATAAGTTAATGGTTTTTTTTATGTGGTGTGGTAGTCGATATATATGAATGGTTCAAACATATTAATTTGCCTGTTCTATTTTTTAATTTTTTTTTCATTTATAATGTTTGTTAATTTTTTTTCATTTATTAATGTTTGTTTGGTATAGCTATAATGTTTTTTATTAAATTTATTTTTATCCAAAATTATTTATCTCACACATAATGTTTAGTATAGTTGTAATTTTTTTTATAAAATATATTTTTATAGAAAATTATTTATGTTACAAATAATTGGTTGTGGATGATCATGTCTTTATTGAATTTTGTGTCCCATCACACTCCATGTCATCATCATTTCTTCAACCTTTATATTTTGCATAGAATTTCATTTATCTCAAATTTGAAAGATTTATAATAGTTTAATAGATTCATGGTAATTTGATGATTATGTGACAAAATTGGTTGTTGACATTGATATAATTTTTTATTGTGGATTAGCCACACTTTAGCCATGCACATATGTGAGACATGTAATCTATGCACACTAGAGACATGATCATATACACACAACTCATGCACAACTAACAACCATACAAGTCTTTGTTGTAGTTAGATTGTTAACAATTATCATTATTGTGAAGACCTTGAACTTAGTGATTACATGGCATTTAAAATCATCTTTCTCTACTTAACAATTTATGTCGATTTGAAGTTTTTTACGGCTATTATTGTGTTACATTTTGAAATCTTCTTGACTTTGAGGTATTCCTCTAACACAAAAGCTATAGAAAGGAAAACCTAAAAGAAAAGCATCCATGCAAAACAATAGGTTTATCATCTGAAAGGTAGGTGACTCATGAATGATGTTGCTAAACAATTGCTACTGGCCTTATGCAAAAGGCTCTCCTCTTTGCTAATAGCTTCTTTCCATTCATCTTATAGAAACACCTATTAACAATGTCGGGGACATTGCCACCTCGTGGCTCTTGTTTAAATATATGGAAAAACTTTAACATATTATAAAAAAAAATTATATAAATTTGTTGAATAAATTTTTTAAATTAAAATTTTGGGGGGTCCCTTATCCCACAAACAAGGGGGTCTCATACACCAATTAGTGTCTCGCTTGGCGGTGACCTTAAAAATATATTATTATTATTATTAAGTAACATATTAATGAAAATTCTTTTTTCCTAAAAAATATTTATTGGTTTATTCAAACAAATATGATTATTAATATTTTTATTAGTTGACATTATACTAGAAGTTTACCAAAGTTTAATAATTTATTTAGCCTTTTCATTGTTAATAGAAAAAATTATAATTTATTTTGGTAAAATTTTGTTTTTAAAAAATGCAAATTTTATAAAATCTCTATACAATTTTGATTTTTCTAAATGACAATGCATTATTTTAAGACTTCATTTTTATTATCTAATTATTTTCATGTCAAACTTTAACTTCAACTTTGGGTTATATATAACTATTACATCCAAACATTTCTAAATTAGGAGATTAAATTTGGTTATATATAATTATTAAATTAAATATTTTTAAATTATTAAATTAAATCTAGATATATAAAACTATTAAATTAAAACATTTTTAAATTGTTAAATTAAACCATTTCTTAAGACAAGTATAAACAACTTTGCTACTAAATTTACTTGTTACGCTGTAAGGCGTTTTTCTCCAAAGTTCTTTGGAAAAACAATGTTCATTTCGTTGTCTATTTGACCAACCGTGCTCCTTCGCGTGTCCTCTTCGTGATCCGGTGGTTCTCCGCGTGTCCTCTTCGCGATCCAGTGGTCCTCCGCGTGTCCTCTTCGCGATCTGGTGGTCCTCCGTGTGTTTTGAAAATCTTTCGGATGTTTTGGAGGTAAAGGTTAGAACCCAGTCCAGGCTCCTCCGCAAGTGACAGCATTGATGGTTGGATCTGGCACTTAACCCCCATCCCCGCGTGTCTCCTTCGTGATCCGCTGGTCCTCCGCGTGTTTTCAAGTTGAGTATGTGTAAAACCTACGTGCTGATAGTCGGGCCTTCCAGATGTTTTGGAGGTAAAGGTTAGAACCTAGTCCGAGCTTCTCCGTAAGTGACAACATTGATGGTTGAAGGTTTCCGGTCGCTGCCTTGCTCTGTCCTCCCGTTTTGCCTGCAAGTTTCAGTGTTCATGTGTTTTCCACCTCTTTGCTGAGCATTGTTCATAGGATTTGCCGTGACTATTGAGTTGGTCACAACCGCAGTTGTCTGACAATTCTGGAGTGCCGTGGGCGATTTCTGGAGAGCCCGTCCGAAACATGAAGTGTTTTTTTCTCAATTTGGCATCTATTCTGAATTTATTAGATAGCTTGCTATTCATGGAGGAGGTGGTTGAACATCTTGTCATGGCGACCGCCCCTCCCTGTTGCATAAATGGTGTTTACTGGTCACATTTAGTTTTCTTGGGTTTGCACAGAGAAGTTGCATTGTTTCTAGTTGCAGGAATTCTGATTCAAAGAGCCAAAGAACTTAAAAAACACAGGTACTTTGTTTTTCCACTGCTCCTGGATTTCATTCTGTGTAATTTCATTTCTATTGCAAATTTGTTGTTAGTGTCAATCTTGTAGGCTTGTCTGGGTGTTGTCATATCTTCTGCCCTCTACAAGCCGTTCATCAATTTCCGCAAAACTACCATTAAAAGAATCGGGCACCGCAACTGGCCCGACCACTAAACCGCCATTCTCATATAGCTTAGAATAATTCAAAACCCCTGAATCAATAGTAGGGTTCAGCAGCAAGCCTATGGTGCAATTGGCTATGAGACATATAACTTGTGTAGAGGAGGCTGCATTTTTCATGTCACTATCTGCAACTGTGGATTTAAGCATCAAATCCTGCAAGCTCTTCAATAGGAAGCTGATGAGGCGTATTCAAAATTGAAAAGAAAATACCTATTCACAACCTGCTTCAACAATTCCCTCTACTTTTGTTGTATTTCATATATTGAATCTTTTCTTCGAACATAACATCCTCACAGAAGTTGGTTTTTGGACCACTGTAACAGCGTCGTCCCTTTTCCCAATAAAAAATTGCCATGCACCTTACCAATAGAAAATTGCCACATTTAGGTTTAGGTTTTTAACATGGTTTCATTCTTCCATTGCGATGCAAAGCCTGTGAAATGAGCATCTTGGATCGAATTCGGAGCCATGAAATTATCAGTGATGATCTAGGCGGTAAATAAGGGAAGCCACTCAACTTGCCAATGAGAACTAGGCTGTCGGGTGTATGTGGAGGGAGGAGAGTAGCCAGAGGAGGAGGCTTACTGTGGCGAGAAATGGTGCAGAAAACTGCCAAAAGGCTAGCCTGTATTATCAGATCACTTACATTAGTGCTACCTGTTTGTTATTCTTCGCAGATCCCCTGATTTTTTGAAGCAGCAGACGTCCGAGGATTGAAATGAGCTTCCTTGAGGAAGTCTTTGAACTATGGACTATAGAGGATTTTTCAATTCTATTCATCTAATTGATTGCTGCCATGGAACCGTGTTGGCCTTCAGGGTACATATAATACTACAAACTTGGGTGTTTTTGCGCTGAAGAGTCGTGGCATCTTTGCACAAGAATATTGGTATTGGCTAGGAGCGGGCGCCTTGTTGGGATTTTCAGTACTCTTTCAATATCTAAATTGTGAGTTACTTCACTACTAATTTGTTATTCTCGTTTTGTTCATCTTTCAAATATGAATAAGGTGGGGTTTGTTTTTTCATAGATCTTGGGAAACCTCAAGCTGTCTGGAGACAACCGAAACATATTTATAGCGTTGGGCTGAACCTATACTCCCTCTTGAAGTAGAGTTCTTGCATTGTGGATTGAGGAGGAATATGGGCGCTGGAATAAGAACACCGACTTTCACTTTCAATGATAATAATGACAAAGGAGTGGCAACTCCATATTCTCCAAGGGGTGGTACTGGGAATTTCAGAGCCTTGAAGAAATCTGATCTCGCTGTGGTTATCTTTGTCTGCTCCCATCAAACATTCAAGGAGTGCATAATTGATATTTGGTATTTTATTTGCCCTTTACTTTTTTGTTTTTGTTTTTTTTGCTATCGATTCTGAAATGGGTATGTTTTGGTGGTCAGTTGATAATGTTTTGTAGAGCACTAATATTTGAATTCTTTTATTCCATTTGTGCCATCAATTAAAAAAATGGGCTTTAGTTGACAGAATCGGTCAATATTGTATAGAAAAAGGGCATAAGAGGAAGCCATCGAGATCGAGATGACGGTATTCTTCTGATGACAATAATACCTGTAAGACAACTGCTAACTTAGATTGGTTCAGAGTTCCTTGAACAGATTAAGGGGAGTAGATGGTAGATTAACTCCATCATTTTCAGTTCTATAACAAATTCTTTCATTTATTGGCTGTACAGTCGAAATGCAGGTCAAAAGAATGAACATCCAATCAATTAGTTTGGAAGGCAATAATGAGTTGGCAATAGGAGTTCCTCCAAAACGAGGAATGATTCTTCCATTTCAACCACTAGCCATGTCTTTTGAAGATGTCAATTACTTAGTTGACATGCCCCTTGTATGGAATTTTATCCCCAAGATTGCTCTATTATGTGATTCAGCAATTGCCTATTTGTGTGCCTTCTCTTACTTGAAGGGTTTGGCTGACAAGTTCTGAATTTGTTTGCAGGAATTGAGGGAACAAGTCGCTGAAGATAGACTTCAATTGCTCCAAGATGTTACAGGGGCATTCAGACCTGGTGTTCTTACAACATTGATGGGGCCAGTGGTGCTAGGAAGACAACTCTAATGGGCATCTTAGCTGGAAGAAAGACTAGATGATACATTGATGGTGATATCCCAATCTATGGATTTCCCAAAAAGCAAGAAACCTTTACTCGGATTTTCGGTTACTGTGAACATAATGATATACATTCTCCACAAGTAACTGTCCGGGAGTCCTTGTTATATTCAGCATTTCCCCGTCTTCCAAAGGATGTTGACAAATAAACCAAAATTGTAAGTCTACAACTATCATTTTCTTCGGTTTACCATCCAGTAGTGTTTTCTTTTGACACGATGCCAACTTGTCATGTTACTAACTTGCAAAATATTCCAATTCGCAGGCCTTTGCTGATGAGGTCATGGAACTTGTGGAATTAGAAAATTTAAGTGATACACTGGTAGGTTTTCCTGGTGTGACTAGATTGCCGACTGAACAAAGGAAAAGGTTAACAATACCTATGGAGCTTGTTACAAATCCATCTATAATTTTCATGGATGAGCCAATTACTGGTATGGATGCTAGAGCAGCTGCGATGTGATGCGAACTGTTCGTAATACAATAGATACTGGAAGGACTGTTGTCTGTATGATTCATCAGCCTAGCATTGACATCTTTCAAGCTTTTGACGAGGTAAACTAAGGTTTAGATTATAAGTCAACTTGTATAGTTTGTTTCAAAGTTTGGTCTTGATTTCTGGTTTACAATGATGGCTTCAGCTCTTGTTAATGAAAAGAGGAGGGAGAGCCATTTTCTTTGGGCCACTGGGCCAAAATTCTCACAAGGTTGTCGAATACTTTGAGCTAATGACTTGCATATTTTTGTAGTCATTAGAAAATGAAAAGAGTTTGGGACCTAGCACTGCTAATTTAATCCCTAAATGTGAGTTAATTTTCTGATTTTCATCATAAAAAACTGTAGGCCATTCTAGGAGTACCAAAGATCAAAGATAAATACAACCCAGCTACATGGATGCTGGAAGTTAGCTCTATTGGTGCTGAACATGGTTTGGGGATAGAATTTGCAAAGCATTACAAGAACTCTTCCCTCAATAAGTAAGCATTAAAGTTATCAATATTTTTCCACTAGAATCCTTATGTTTACAATGTTTAGCATTACAAGAAGTTTACAAGACAGAAAGATATCAGCTTCAAACTCACATTCTAATATTTCATCTGTTTCTTCTCTATAAAGGCAAAACAGAGCATTGGTGAAAGAGCTTAGCATTCCACCTCCAGGAGCGAAGGATCTTTATTTTGCAACTCCGTACTCACAATCATTCTTTGGACAACTTAGTTCCTGCCTATGGAAGCAATGGTTGACTTGTTGGCGGAGTCCTGATTATAGCATTGTTTGATACACATTCACATTTGCGTGTGCTCTAGTGCTGGGAACAATCTTTTGGAAGGTTTGCATAAAGATGTACTTGAGATTTAACTTTGTAAGACGGATTACTGTCCAAAACATTAAGTTGTTTGGATTGACGAATCACAAAAATGTTTGATGCTTATACTCTGTATGTTATGGACTCCCGATCTTCTCATATACTAAGAAATAGGTTGACTGCATATCAAGGACAACAAAAATGGTCTTTTTACTGTTGAAAGGGATTTGTTTAGCACATTATACTCTTGGGAGTTAACAATTGTTCAACTGTGCAGCCTGTGGTTGCAGTAGAGAGAACTGTATTCTATAAAGAAAGGGCTACAGGGATATACTCTGCATTGCCCTATGCTCTGGCTCAGGTTGGTTCTGTTTTAGTGTTTCATTTTATTTTCAATCCTAACTGTCCACATTCGAATTCTCCATGGTCCAAAGTAATGAGAAATACTTATTTTCGAGAAGAGCATAATGGTATACTTTCAGAGCCCTGCTAAAATATTATAGTTTTCTTAATGAATCTCATTTCCAGAAATAGACCCTGAAAGCTATATATACATCTCTAATTTCAGTGAAACCTTGTGTGTTTCTGTAGCCACTAAATCTCTATATTTCACAATGTAATTGGAAAGAGTAGATACATTTGTCAAAGGAGATATACCAAATTTGTATTCATCGAAGTCTATTGTGAGAATGACATTGGAATATCTAATGTTCCATCGCTAAGCTTCCCCTTCTTGATGAATATGAGCTAGCCTATCTTCATTCTTGTGTTTTCATCCAAAGGAGTTCTTCCTACTCCTCTTCCACTAACAATTCAATGTCTCAATATTGATCCCTAGAGTATATATTGCATTCAAGAATCAAGATAGAATAATGAAATAAATTGCACTTTGGTATATTGATCTAGGTTACTGAAATCTACAAATTTCCAAACTCTAAAAAAATAATGAACAAATTTAAAGATTGCAGTCTACTTAAAGAATACTCTATATACAAAAAGGACATAACACAGACAGTTATTTTTGGGCTTAACTATCAAAGGCGCATGTGTACGTCAGTATCAACAATTGCAAGGTTTTTAGGCTCCAAAATAAAGATTGAGGAAACTAGGCTATGAGCCAAATAAAATTGGATAGACTGAAGAGCACTAGCAGTTATATAATACACTTGATTTTTGACTATGTAATCCTTTCCTTGCGCCAAAGGAATGTGTAGTTATAATCCAACACTCGTAAAATGAGCATAGCTAAGATCCACTCCTTATAAAGGTCGAGGAAACTAGGCT
Organism: Pseudotsuga menziesii; assembly: GCA_001517045.1. Lineage (NCBI taxonomy): Eukaryota > Viridiplantae > Streptophyta > Pinopsida > Pinales > Pinaceae > Pseudotsuga > Pseudotsuga menziesii. The sequence continues at coordinate 160,581 of LPNX010001464.1, read as the reverse complement.
ATGAGCCAAATAAAATTGGATAGACTGAAGAGCACTAGCCCTTATATAATACACTTGATTTTTAACTATGCAATCCTTTCCTTGCCCCAAAGGAATGTGTAGTTATAATCCAACACTCGTAAAATGAGCATAGCTAAGATCCACTCCTTATTGGCATCTCAGGTTACTTCCACCCAATTATTGCAATCCTCTCCTACATTTACTCATCTTGCATTAAGAAAGTGTTTGGATTTCTTTATTCATGTCCTTCCAAGGCGAAGGCAAGCAGGAGGCAACAAACTCCAATACTTTACAAGGTAATCCATTCAGAGTACCTATCAAGAATTAAGTTTAGCATGTCTGTGTTTGTCAAGATTTGATTTTTCAATTGTTCCTATATATAGTTTTGTTGGTTAGGCATGGTTTGATATTTTAGATATTTCTCTTATACCCCGTTCTATAAATACTATCCTACTATCCTGCTTTAGGATAAAGGGTTTGAAATTCTTACCTTTGTTAAATTCCAATGCAAAATTGTTGTCTCGGGACCAAATATGCTACATTGATCACACCAAACAGAGTTAGAGACAGTTAAAAAATGTTCAATAGATAATTTCCATAGCATGAGCAATCTGTGAGGGTGAAGTAGGAGGTTTAAATTTCAAATGACCTTGGTAGTAATGTTGAAAGGTACACAATAAAGAGTGATCTCCATAGAAAGTCCAAACCAAGCATTAAGAGAGTACCATAATAGGAAAATGGTGGCAGTTAGCAAACCTTTCGGTGAGGGTTGAAGTGGTAGGATTTCTTGTGAAAACTTGCCAGAGAATGTATAGATCCGAAGTGCTAGAAAAATGTAGATTCAAACTCATAGCTTAGAAAGAAAAAATGCCCAGAAGTTATGGTTGTTAGAGGGTGAATGAGTCTGTCATGCCTTGTGTGAAATTTGTTGAGTTCGGAAACATGGAGGCGACAAAAAAGGCAATTCATACACCTTGTCAAGTTTTACCTATATTAGCTATTAAGGCATAATAAATTACGTCATATCACCACCCATACATGTCATGTTGCACATCAATTTTCTGAATTCAAACTTTCTCTTTAACTCCAACAATTTATGACGTTTGCTGATATAGACAAAAAAAAATAAAAATGAGAATTGTTCCACTTGAATCCATGCAGAGGGATGCTTGTATTTGTTTGCCATGTTAATGAGTTGTTCCAGATTTAATTGCTGGAGAAAACTCTGTTGGTAACAACAATTATGAACAGTTTGCACAATTAAACTCTCAAATTAAAACTAAACATATAACAATTCAAACCAGCAATGAATCCACTGTCAAATATCAAATCGCTATATTTCCCATCCTGCCTCCCATGTTTGTCCTCTTGTGGATAGGATATCTTCTCGTCTTCCTCACCATGATATTTATTCTACATTTCAACCAAGGGACAACTCCTAACACATATGAAAAGGGTTGATGTCAATAGCCATTGTGGATTATTCTCCCTGTCCCAACAAGATCAACAAACTCTGCACAGTTTTATAGGATGTAACTATTGTCTTGATAAAATTTGAAGTTAAACATTTTCCCTGACTTCCTACATATTCGAAGAAGCTCAAATCATTACAGATTAGATTTTACCAT
>LPNX010001464.1:120104-158577 GCA_001517045.1 Pseudotsuga menziesii | reverse complement strand
TGGATGATTTCTTCATAAAGTGACGCTGCTTGCTTCGGTTGGTAGTTGAGATTTTGAACTTATTTTCATTTCACTAATAAAGGTTGTCTAAATTGGAACTATCCACTTTGGCATTAAGGCAATGGAAAATTTTGTTACAAGTAAATTGAAGCTTGACAATATACTTTATTTAACACCTAAAAAAAGATAATTGGTGTTGTACCGTAAGACTATTATATGTTGAAGTCATTGGGCTTGTTTTTTAAAACCAGTTTAAACCCTGAGGTAAACATTCAGTGTGATGGTAAGTCATTGGGCTTGATTTTTACAACCAGTTTAAACCTTGAGGTAAACATTCAGTGTTATGGTAAGTCATTGGGCTTGATTTTTAAAACCAGTTTAAATCTTGAGGTAGACATTCAATGTGATGGAGAACCTCTAGGAATGATTATAATAACATACATAAAGTCTAACAAAGGAAGCATTGCCTATAGCATTGCCAATTCAAAAGCAAGCATAGGAACTAACAAGGATTGCTTTTGTCCTTACTCACTTTACTGTTTAAGGCCAGATCTGATTGGTGTCTTTTACGCTGCCCAATACATCATTACTGTAGCTCAATGTATTTTATCAAAGGGGCAGATCTGATCTATGTACAACAGTCCTTCTTTAGTCATGATTTGGGGGGTTTATAAATGCATTATTACCTCATTCAAATGGAGCTATAGCCACACAATAATTGGGACTGTTTTGTGAGTATACTTGCAAGGTTCACGAGTCTTATTACTGCTGTTATAATGTGTGGTATCTCTACTCTTCAGCCTCATTGATATACGGTTGAAGAAATTACTTGATGAATTCAAGGTCATAACTTTTAACTGGATGGTATACTAATATTTGGAATGATAAATAGGAAATTAAGGATTGAATGTTAATATTTTTTTGTCATATCCTTGTCATAAGTACCCGTTACCTAGATTCCCAAATGGAGGATTTCGTGCAGTAGGAGTGGGATCCAACACATAGATGACAAGTGGATACTGTGTTACCAATGTTGGTATCATGCTTCTCAAATAAAATCGCCTTGGTATAAATAACAATTGTCATCCACTGCCATTTTTATTTCCACCCTAGGACAAGCAAAGCAAAGCAAACCATCTGCACCCTGTAATAAAAAAATAGATAGCTCCACCTCCAAGAAAAGAAATTTTTGTATCTAGTGGAGTACATGAAATTGAGAGGAGATAAAAGATGATTGGTAGGAAAATGATTTTGACTCTTGTTTGTAGGTTGTTTATACATGGATTTCTCATGAAACAATGACCTTATTATTATGAGTACGATGAATCATTATTTTCATACCATGAGGATTTACTTGGGGTAGGGTATTTTAGTCATGGCGACTGTTCTATGTTTTAGCACTACACCAGTGAGGGTCTAAACTCACCAAACTACCCCTCTTCCTCTCCAATTTAGATCCACAAAAAACCCCATAGAAGTAACTGCCAGAATAAAAAATCCAGTGGAACAACCTTACAACATCTGTCCAGAGAGAAACGTAATAGAAAAATGGATGGAAGAACTGGGAGTAAAGATATGGTCGAGACGATAGAGCGGGAAATGCAAAAGCTCAAATGGGAATGGCACATCAATCAACTCATCTACATCACCAAGGGATGTGTTTGTGTGGTTATGTATGATTGCAAAGATGAGGTCTGGTTCTATGAAGGGGACCTCATCAAATACCCAAAGTGGTTGGAGGTTGCTCTGTACTTTCAGGGGCTGTATGAGGAGCACTGTCGTTTTCTTGAATACGGGGACAACTTCTCTCTTTCAGATAAGTAAATTCGTGCCTTAAACCCTAAACCATATGCCCTAAGCCAAAAAACCCTAAACCCCCAAAGCCATATATCCTAAACTCTTCACCCTGCAACCCTAAATCAGGATTGAACAAATCACCGCTCTTTCTATTGCTTCAATAGGCATTGTATTGTGCTTATCGTTTTTTATTTATTTTAAATTTTTATTTTTATTGTTATCCCTGTACATTGTGATTGTGGTCACCCAATAACAGTCTGAGCTTGAACCCATGCCAGCAAAGGCTTATAAGTTTTGCTGGAAAGCACCCTGGTGTTACATCCTTTTACTTCACTTGATTCATTCATTTTTTTAAGGAAACATTTTATAAGAAAAAATTATAGGTTTCCAAAGCTACGGGTACAAGTATGCCAATCTTTGAAATAGGGAACGGGTATGTTAGAGGTACACATATAAAACATAACTAAAATTTATGGAAATCAATGATAAATTAGTGATTCATAATCTTTTTCATATGAAATTCATCATTCAGTTTCAAAGTCAAACATCTTCCATTCCTTGATCATTCATGATTCTTATTCAACCAAGTCAAACATTTTTACGCTGATAGGTGTTTTCTTTCCTAAGGTCAGCTTTGTGAGGATTGATATTATTGAATATAGACAAATGGTTTTATTTTATTTTTTATCTATTTAACACACATACAAAGAGACTTGAGAGAGAACTGTTTTAGGCAAACATGGACCCTGCAGGATTCTTAATTTATAACTGACAAGTTGGATTCAATTATTCCTTCATTGAACACAGATCCATAGGAGTATTTCCATCTTTTCAGCCGCACAGATAGGAGTATTGAATCCTTACTTACATGTCTAGACTCTAAACCTATTGTGAATGGTTTCAATCCCCCCTCCCTCCATACCTGTACACTTGGAGAAGAGTTTAGCACTGTTTCATGACAAATTAAATTGTATGTGCAGTGAACTGTTTCATGACAAATTGAATTGTATGTGTAGTGAAACGTTTCATGACAAATTAAATTATCATGTGTAGGGAAAATATGTGCAAAAACAAGCATCGTTGATATGGAAGTTGTTTACACTTTTGTTGCTTGGGTTTAGTGGAATTTTCATGTGCTTTCTTCTTTTTAATCAGAGGATAGTTGTTGGGAAATCAATAAAGGGTTCCTCTTTGGAGAACAAGACACATAATATACAATGCCAACAACCAGATACTCATAGTTTTCTTGTCCATTACCCTCAACCAAGCTCTTATAATAGGTACTGGAATAGCAATGAGACATGTTCCCTAGATCTCTTTAATCATTCTTGTTACTAATTTTGCAGAGTACATTGGTGAGGTATGATGGTTTGCTAATATTTGTAACTTTGGTTGACATAGAAGAATGTTCTTGCACTCATGTACACAATTTTCTAATATTATCCATGCAAAGATATGGAAGTGGATGGTTTGAAACCCTCCTTAACAACCATCTGAATGTCAATTCACATGGAGAACTATTTGCAAATGAGTCTAGGAGGGAAATATTTGCTTCGATCAAACAAACTTTTGATTCAAATGGATGCTTAATTAGGTAAACTGATTTGTTGGTATAAGCAATTTTTGATAAGTTCAAGTTACATTTTTGTGCATACTGTCAACTGCTAGCTAAACATGCATACAATGCAATATTCATAGGTTCTTGTTATTTCCTATCTGCACCTTGTTGCATTATACTGACCCATTTTATGATTTCCCCTGCTTTTTGATGTTGAGTTTGAGTATAATCTAGAAAAATAGAGATATTCTTGAGTAGCTCAATATCTTTTATCAAAGGGGCAGATATGATCTATGTACAACAATCCTTCTTTAGTCATCATTGGGGGGGGGGGGTTATAAACACATTATTATCTCATTCAAACTGAGTTATAACCACACAATACTCGGGATTGTTTTGTGAGTATACTTGCAAGGTTCATGAATCTTAGTACTGCTGTTATAAAGTGTGGTATCTCTACTCTTCAGCCTCATTGATATATCGTTGAAGAAATTACTTAATGAATTCAAGGTAATAACTTTTAACTGGATGGTATACTAATATTTGGAATGATAAATAGCAAATTAAGGATTGAATGCTAATATTTTCTTATCATATCTTTGTCATAAGTACCTGTTACCTAGCTTCCCAAATGGAGGATTTGATGCAATAGGAGTGGGATCCAACACATCGAGGACAGGTGGTTACCGTGTTACCAATGGTGGCATCCTTCTTCCTTAAATAAAAGCGCCTTGGTAGAAATAGCTAATTAAAAAAAATGGCTTTAGGAATCGATTTCGTTATAATTACAACAACAAAATAGATAGCTCAACCTCCAAGAAAAGAAATGTATGTATGTAGTGGAGTACGTGAAATTGAGAGGAGATAAAAGATTATTAGTAGGCAATCACTTTTGACTCCTGTTTATAGGCTGCTTATACATGGCTTTTCCTGAGCCTGCTATGATTCCTTTGTGTCCTCTTTGTGACTGGCCAGTGACTGTGTTTTCTCTCTAGGCCTAGGCCATGACCTATGTGATCCCTCCAAGGGATGATACATGTCTGTTGTGACCTCCTTTTGCTGGCCTTTGGCTGAGGTCGTGCCCTCCTTTAGCTTCCCATACAGAGTTGTTACCTCTTCACGGTTTCCAGACTTGAAACGTGGCCTTCTTGTCCTGTTTGAATTTGTTTTTTAACTTTTTTAGCTAGGTCATACCACACCCCATCTTTTGAGGGCATACACAACCACTCTCTAGTCTAGTGAGGTCAAAACATTCATAAGTTGCGCTTTAGTCATTTCCACATTTCTTGACCTTGGCTTGAACTGATAAAGGTTGCATGTAGTCTGTTTGGGGGCTACTTTCTTTTTGGATAGGACAAACCTAGACTATGACTTCTATGTACTTTGAAATTAGTTTTTATGATTTTTCATACTTAATAACAATTTGGTTATTATTTTTCTTAAAAACTGAAGAACAATCTCCATGACAAAATGACTCCATTTGATTTCTATGCAGCTTGTATAGTAGGAGGTGTTTTCAGTTGCGGGCTCACACATACTAGCCTCACTCCCCTTGATTTGCTCAAATGAAACATGCAGGTATTATTACTCTGGTCCTGCTTGGTCAGTCTAGCTCGGTAGCTCTAAAAACAATTCTAAGAAAAAGGTTATCTGATAGGAGTGAAAGCTTGTTCCCACGCTTTATTTGTGAATTGCTAAAAGTTTGTATTGAGCTTTTCTGTAAACCTATTGAGTTTGTCAAACACTACTTAAAATACATTTCAGAGAAGCACCTTCTGAGAAATCAAACTACTTTTGGTCAAATTACTTTTGTTTTTCATATTAGTTTTGTTGTCGCAGGAAAATCCATCCATGTATAGGAGCATTAGGGGAGGATTTGGTAAGTTGGTGAATAAACATGGCATTGGGGCCTTATTCACGAGATGGTTTCCTACTCTCTTGGGGTACAGTGCTCAAGGTGCCTTCAAGTTTGGATTCTATGAATCTTCAAGCTATCTTATTCGGGTATACTGGGACACAAACACAAGAGAGAATCAGACCTTAATATATCTTACAGGATCTGCTTCTGCAGAGTTTATTGCTGACATAGCTCTGTGCCCATTTGAGGCTATCAAAATTTGGGTGCAAACACAGTCAGGTTTTACAAAGGGTTTCTTAGAAGTTATTGTCGAGATATTGGCTTTCGAAGGATTTCGTTGGCCGACTTCCTTGAATGAGCCACAACAACCATACCCTTCACATCACTCCCTTCAGCACTTCCATTAATCTAGTGATCAACATTGAATTTGACCACCTCATGAGCATGCCTCTTTCCTATGTTGAAATTGATAATCCATTGATACACATTCCACGTGACCATCTCATCATCACTCTCTATGTCCAACAACCCTCAAACATGGTTTTTTATATCATTAAGCAAAAAAAAACAATGCAAAAATGCAGATGCAAAAACATGTTCCCTTCTTTGAAGCTATCAACCAACCCGATTAGTCTTTTACTCATGGATTAAAAAAAAAAGTCATAATTTGTTCTTTATAAATAGGTTATAGTTTTCTTTTCTTGGTTTTAGAAAGAGGTAGTCCCTGTTTTCTACTTTTCTAAAGGAGACAACCAAACATAGTAGTCATTTTTTCTTTGTTAGTTTGACATTAAGCTTTTTACACATAAATGGCATTCCCTTAAGTAGCTTTCTCTTGTTGGAAGAGGGACATTTGAAGGTCTCTTATTTTCATGGTATCTTAAGAAACACTTATTGTCAAATTAAATAGAATTACATGTAAACAAATATGTTTACATCTACAAAACAACTAACATACAATATCTATGCTCTTTTTTTTTTTTTTAGCATACATTTACTAGAATATGTAGAACTTAAATTACTTTTAATGATTACTTATGCAATGTCCATTTATTATTTCTGCTTTCACTTAAAGTAAGTATCCTTTTTTGAGAAAAAAAAATCTACCTTGTGTGGTGTTAGCTAATTTTGAAGTGTGTTAAGCTTTGTTGTTTCAAGTAAAACAATTAAAACATAAGTATGAACTAGATCAATTAATGCATAAATACATACATGTTGGAAATAGCTTTTACTTATGCAAGTACCAATGCATCTTTAGTTCAGTTTTTCTTGTCATACAGTGATGACACGGAAAAAATGTCTACATACCTTGAGAGAAAGAATATAGTAAGGCCCTTTGCTGACCCGTAACTATTATCTTGTATTCCTTTTGTTAGTCAATGCCCTTAACTTGAAGTACACCACAATGGTTTTAGTTGTTCGCGGGGTGCTTCCTCATGGATACTACATACCTATACTAGCCTTTTTTGTGTCTTCCTTTTGGCTTGAACATGCCTATGGTTATCTTCTCTAGACAGGCTTCGCCTGTTTGAATCCTTTTTCCTTTGCGTTGTCTTTCTTATGCCTTGCACATGTCTATACATGTATGTCTTAAACCCTTGATCATACGTCAAAATTAGTGTTAAGACTAACCATATGACCTTTCGTACCCTATTCTAAATCAACCTAATCTTTAATTTATATTATTAGAAACTATCCTACAACTTAGGGATTACCTAAGGGACTTTTTTAGAAGGGTTTCAAATATTTACATTTATTGAGTCACTCCTCCATTTGTATGTGGCACCTGGGCAAGAGATAAAAACATATCTACTCCTCTTTCTACTGTAGACTTGTTTGTTGCTCTTTTGCTTTATGATCTTTCTTTTGCTTAACGACCCTGGTTACTTCTCCTTTTCCTTGATGCCTAGGTTTCTTTATTGTCTTGGAGCGGGCCATGACAACCATGTTTAACCCTGGGGTGTTTGTTGAGACCACTCTAGAATTTGTCCTCTCTTCCTCCAACCCAAATTCCACATGTGTCCTTATGCTTTGTTGACTCGTGTCCTTTAGGCTCTTCGTCTGCTTCGTTTGGATTTCTTAAAGCCCAGGGTTTCTTTAGCTTCTCTGGCTGCTTCTTCCCCACACCAAAGTGGTTTATTCCACTTCTCCAGTGGGCTCTCTTCGTACCATGGTTTCTTCGGCTCCGCTGGTAGTCTACCCTCACTTCGGATGGTTCTTCTCTTTATCCAATGGACTCTCCTTTGCCTGTTGCTTGTCGTACTGGTCGCAATAAAGTTGAACCTATTAAACCCCAAAATGAAGGTCATAGATAGCTTTCTTTGAATTTTTCTCCAATCGGCACTAAAGAGTTTTGTAACAAATACTGATGCCTCAACCATCTAATCGCCCTTTAGTACTTTCATTGGGTAGACGGACTCCATGGGCATATAAGATGGAATTGTCCGTTTTCACACGTGTTCTTATCAAACGCGTGTTTCATTCTTTATAGTTATAACAACACATTGGAGTCTTTTCTTCATGAGATAAATTTATCCCATGCCATCGCATGTTTGGTGTATAATGTGATGTTAGTTGGAAAACCTTATTTTCTATTGTGTAGTAATCTATAATGAGTTGGACTATTCTCTATCTTTTGATAAATTGAAGTGTTCCATTTTGTTGTGGTATTAATTTCCATCTTGCTCTACCTCATTTTAATGTTACATTTTCTGTCTTCTTTTACCCTCTAACAACCACCTTATCAGCGTATTATTTCACCTCCTTGGGGCAATTGCTTGTATTGAATGACCATGGAGTATCCTATGGAAACAACATAACTTGTTAGTAATTGAAAAGACTCTCATTTTGGGCATTTATTTTGGAAGTCGAATATGGGCAATAAAGATTCTATAAAAAAAAATTATACAAAGAATTTCCCTGATTTTTTTACAGATCATGTAGCATTTAATGTCTTTCCTGATCTGCAGGCTGTGACTTTTTTTTGTGCGTTATTATATCTGGGTATTTGAAAAGAGTTATTCAAAACGCAATTTCACCTTCCGCTCTCGCAGAAATATGATAAAAGTAATTCATTGTGCAGGTTACAGATCGATTTGCAAATAGTTTAAGTTCAAATTCTTTTTAAACTTTATCCTACACAGCACAATTGCCGATATTTGATTATTACATTCATGTCCTTTCTCCATATTTTTGAGTTGAATGTTTATTTTATTTGTAGTTATACAAATATGTCGTGTTCTTTCTATAGACAAGGATGGGAGCCAATCAAACCTGTGTGTTGTAAACAGCCTATAAAACATGTTCAGAATTTGGTTAAGAAAATTTAGGTTTTCATGTTCAGTAGATCAACTGGAGCCAATCAGACTTGTGTGTTCTTTCTACAGACAGCGACGGGAGCCAATCAAACCTGTGTGTTGTAAACAGCCTATAAAACCTGTTCAGAGTTTGGTTAAGAAAATTTAGGTTTTCATGTTCAGTAGATCAACTTTATAATGCAATTTCAATTGAAATTCAATTGCCCAAAAAAGTAAGGTGTAAAGCCCTTGCTTTGCAGTGAGTAATGGGTGCCATGGGTGCGCCTACCATCTATTGAGATGGTCATCGGTAGGCTTCAGCTGGTTGCAAGGCTAGACGAGCATGCCTAAGGGTGATCTTGCATGATGGGAAGGCATGCTCAAGTGTTGGAGGGTTTGGCAACGCAATTTGGTCGAGTATAGCAGCAAGATCAGGGCTGACATTTGGGACTTTCTCTAGAAGTCGCATGTTGTCTTGGACGACTGAGTATTGCTTTGTTCATATGGCAGTGGATAGAAGTGGCTTTACTTGTGGGTGCAACACCTTTGCCCATGGGCACGAGTGCATAGATATTTGGATGTGCATAGCAACTTGGACGAAGAGATGTTTGGCATGAACAAGGAATGGCAATAAGCATAGTGGATGCTACTCAAGTGGGATGGATTTGACCAGTGGAAACACAAGACATTAAAAATGCCTTGGGCACAAGCACATGATTGGTGGGACATGCTAACCCAAGGGGCTAAACACTCCAAGACTTGGCATATAGAGTGCGTTGCATTTGGGTCCACTTGGACATGGAACATGGTGTAAGGCATCTTAGGAGGAGGAAATGAGAAGTGCATTGCATTTGGGTCCACTTGGACATGGAACATGGTGCAAGGCATCTTAGGAGGAGGAAATGGGAAGGTACCTTTCACTATAAAAAGAGGACTCCTCCATTGTGCAAAGTCATTCAAGAAGTTAATTAAGGAATGATTGGCAAGAGTGGACAAGGCGTTATAAGGTATAAAGTCTAGTGTTTTATGAACTCACTAAGTCTTAGGGAGTCTACGCAAAGGATTTGGACAACTTAGTGAATGTTTAAGGAATTTGTAGCAATTATTGTGGCTATAGGTAGTTGTTCCTTAGATATTTGTATTTTTGTATAGGATTCGTTGGTAGAAGGCTAGACACCTCATATCTATGTAACATTAGTTATATTAATAAGTCAAAGCCTACTTGGAGATTGACTCACAATGCTGCAAACTTCAAAACTCCCTATCAACGATGGAGGCATTCTTTGCCACCTCGAGTTTGTCTGGAAAGTATGTAAACTTTGTCAAGGACAGAGGCTTTTTCAACACGTTTGCAATCTGTTCATTGGTCACAATGCAACTTAGTTTTATGGCACCTCTCTGAACCATATCTTTGATGTAGTGATATTTCATCTCAATGTGCTTTGATTTGTTATGAAATATCGGGTTTTCTAAGAGCTTTATACAGTTTTAGTTATCACAGTGAAAGACAATAGAATCAAGCATCTCACCAAACAATCTGACTAGAAGCTTTCTCAACCAAATAGCTTCTCGGTTGGCATCACTTGCTACTATATACTCTGCTTTTGTGGTACTCTGAACTATAGATCTTGGCTTCCTGTTGGATCAGGATATCATAGCAGAATCCATGCTAAAACAGTAACCTGAAGTAATTTTTGTGTCCACAGAGCTACTAATCCAATCATAGTCAACATGACCATGAAGCAATACTCACCACTGGAAGTGTATTTGAGACCATAAGCAAAAGTCCCACGAAGGTATTTAAGCACATGTTTGGCAGCAACCCAATGTCTGTGCCTCGGTTCAGACATGAATCAAGTACATTAAGGATCCTATGGGTTGCCGATACATAGAGGGATCCACCATATCTGAACCAGAACCTGACATATCCAACTTCTTTAGATTCGATACCATGGGAGTGCTCATGGACTAACAGTCCATCATCCCAAATCTGCGCAATACATCAATTGAGTATCTTGTGAGAGGAAAATCTCATCTGTTCTTTGCCAAACCTCTAGCCCAAGAAAATAGTGCATGAGACCTAGGTTTTTCATCTCGAACTTAGAAGTGAGCTTCCTCTTGAACTGGGTTATCAATTGTTCTTCTCCTGCAAGGAGCAAATCATCAACATAAAAGACTAGGATCAAAGAATGGTTTTCCAAAATCTTAAATACAGGTTAGGATCAGTGGAGCTCTTGGAAAAACCCAAGCTTTGAAGGTAGTTGTCAATTCTTGCATACCAAGCCCTCAGTGCTTGCTTAAGCCCATACAAGGCCTTCTTTAATTTGCACAGATGGACTCATTCCCATGAACTTCAAAACCTTTCAGCTTCTCTTTATATACTTCGTCCTCAACTCTGCCATTAAGGAAAGCAGTCTTCACGTCCATCTGATGAAAGAAAAACTATATAAACCGTCGTCAAATGTTTGTTTTCCTAGCTGCTTTGACAACCTATGCTAGCACAATTATGAACTTTGGAACCACATGGACAACAAGTAATTCCAGATTATGCCTACACATTGGCTTCTTTTCTTCATCAGATATATTTCTCCTCTGCAATGGCATGTTCATTGTATCAATGTGATGTTAAACTGTTAATTTTTTGATTTTTCAATACATTGAAGTGCTACATTTTTTTTTGGTATTACTAAAGGTATGGTTTTTTTTTCCTCGGAAAAAATTCATAATTTTATTTCAAAGAAGAACAAAATTACATCTGCACATGTATGAAGATCACTAAGATCCCTACATTGTCACATATTTGCTGTCTCATATGGTCATAACCAAAAAATTACAAAACTGTAGCTGTAAAAGCATATCAGCTAGATACATCACAGAAAATATGGGTATCACAACCCAAATCACACACGAGCACAAAAACATCAAATATACTGCCGATATCAAAGGCCACCACCTTTGAAAACGCCGTCGCCGCCGCAGAGATCCCTAAGGACACAATACGGTCGCCACGCAAGAGTATATCCTCAGCAATAGAAAATCCAGCAGCCTCGAAGGATAGAAACCCTCGACCCCTATACTTGAAACCGAAGCCCACCAATCGTGATGAGCGATACGCCCTCGAACTCGAGACATGAAGCACCCATGACCCCAGATCTTGAATGAAGCCCAACCGATCACCCCAACAAACCACGACCTGAAGCCTCCAAAAACTCTGCCGCTCCGCCATTTGCAATGACGACATGGCTGATTCTAATCTGGAAGGAAACATTCCAGTGGTTGAAAAGGAGACTGGCGAGATAAAGATCCAGGTCGCGAAAGGTGAATCCATAAGATTGGCGAGAAATCAAGATCCCCGCTGCGAAATGGAGACGAGCCGTGGCCTTCTGAGCGGCAACCTGGAAAAATCCCTGAAGCCCACTGCTCAAAAAAACCCCATCAAAGAAGTCGCGGCAAAAAGCCTCGACGCAATCATTTACATGGAATCGGCTTGAGCCATTTCGCTTGCACGAAATCACCGACGTCGCAGAGCCTCCAAGATCCGCCTCCACCCAAGAGCGAATCGCCGCACAAACCTGCAATGAACCAAACCCATAGCTCACGCAGAGAGGAGAGGGCATTTTAAAATCCAGCGAGCCATTGTTCAAGCATCATCCTCCATGAGCAAACAGGAGCAGGAATGGCGGATCTGAGAGGAGGAGGGGGAGCAATCCTGGGCGATGGCTGGTTGCAAACTGCAGATCCTCCCCAAACCCTCATTCTCCCTCCCATTACTAAAGGTATGGTATTACCCATGTGATATGTTTTAATTGTCTCGTGAACTAACATGTGAATGCTGTGATAGGTTTCTTTTTTCTTTTACTGACATGTGAAGTACTCACCTCTTTAACATCATCCATTATCTTTATGTTCACAATTTTTTATTTCTATGGTTACCTAACACAATGAAACGAATATTTTAATAAAATAAAATCCTTCTTATCTATTATTTAAAGTAGTTATGGGAAAATATTGGTTATACTACAATAATAAAATAACCATTCAACATCATCTACTATCTTTATTTAAATTTATTTTTATTTTTATGGTCATCCACATAGATATGGTTTCGTAAGCACATATGAGTATAGCCATAGTTTGTAGCATATCCACTATATGGTTAGAAATTAGTAGTTTTAAGAACATTGTATTGGACGTGATTTGGGTAGGAACTAAGAAAACACGTTGATTAATATGGAGTAAAGAAAAAATGGGACCTAGTTGTTTTATTTTTTGGTGGTTAAGTTGGTTGTGGTTTATTGCCTTTCTAAGAACCAGTTCCTCCAATATCTTTCTCATTCCGAGATGAGGCACCATGTCTTTTGATTTGTGCAGATACTACACGTCATCTCGATTGTAGTTTCGATTAGACACAGGGATTGCAACTGGATTCAACATAAATTTCTCTGGGTAGAAAAACGTTTCGGGTACTACTAAAATCTCACTATCACTGCCACGATCATCCATACTGCCATATTCTCAATTGCATTTGGCCTAGAATCAGAGTCTTCACTTTCTTTGTTGTACAGGAGGTCATCAACCCTCGCTTGAGTTTCAAGACCACAGCGCACCATATCTTGTTTCTGACATTTTTGTTCTCCATAGTAAGATCGAAAATCCTTTTTTATGACCAGGTGGCTTTTCCTGGAATATCGTTGGGATCTCCATTAATTCTCGTTTGCAACAAGTAACCTCTCTCAATATTGGCACATAATATATATTTATTCTCCATTTTTTTTGGCTCACTTCAATGTTACACTTTTTTTTCTCACTTACCTGCTAACAACTACCTTAACAACGTATTATTGCACCTTCCTTGGGGCAAAAACAAATCGTAGAAATGAAAAGTCAATCAATCCATCACAACGGTTGTATTTTTGACGTTAACTTATCTTTTCACCCGTCGTTAATTTCTTTTATTAGCTATAGAATATAGTACAAGAACCAAAGATTCGCCCAAATACGTGTAAAATATACAGAGTCACCAATAATGTGTCATTTCCGAGTCCCAATGCCTTAGTACTCGTTCAATGTTGAATCCTATGAGGTTTAACGGAGGCTACCTATAAGTTTGAGGTAAAATCAAAATTTTAAATTCAAATATATATATAATTTTTAGTTACTTAATAAATTATATTTCATAATATTTTATTAACATGAATGTATGTAATTGGATATATGCAAAGTTAAAATTTTTAATAATAAAAAGTATATAAATCAATAAATTAAAACTTAAATTTATATAAAAAAAAACGTTTAAAAGTGTAAATAAGAAAACCATATTTATAATTAAAAAAAAATTGATTTGTTATGTTTAAATAATATTATATAAAAATTTGTATATAAATTAATATATGAAGTTTAAAATTGTTCACAAGAAAACAATATTTACAATATTTATGCTTATAAAATGTACTATGTATAAATTGTAAAAGATTTTAATATATAATGTATATTTTCATCAACTAGATTGGTTGGTTATAGTTTGGGTGGTTAGGAGGAATGATTGTTAAGCCCCTTTGTAATAAATGAGTGGATTATGTAATCTAACCATACCTTGATTCTCATAGCATGTGTTGGCATATTTTCAGGTGGAGTATCCCTTTAACAAATGGTAAACCATATATTTTGTGGTGGAATATCCCTCTAACAAATGACAAACCATATATTTTTCAGTGGAGTATCCCTCTAATAAATGGTGAATCCCATAAGATTTGCAACTGGTGCTCTCCTCTACGATGAAGGGGTAGCCTCGTTTCCTATCACAAATTGTAGTAGGTTTTTCTCCTCATTTTTGATAAGTTTGATAGCAATTTAAAAATAAATTAGATGATTTTTTTCTTTTTCTTTTCAAAAATTGATTAACAAAGAGATTAAACTCTACACACCTAAAACACTTGTGATTCCCTTTCACATTCAAACTCTTTTTTTCTTATGAGCTGAGTGACATGCGTGGCTCCATTATGTTTAACTCGTGACTCATGAGTTAGTGAGGTTTATCCATTTCACAAATCTATTCTTGCAATTTTGGTTGACTGTAAGTAAACCCCAACATGCAAGAATTCAATGAGGTGAAGAACCCATATTGTTGGTATTGCTACAACAGCTGGGCCATGAAATGTGACCCCACCCCCACTCTCCCCTCTTAAAGGTTTCAAATAATTAAGTTATGAAGAAGGGAGGAAGTGAGCGTGAGGGAGTGAAGTGAGCATAAGAAATAATGGTGAGAATTGCCACATTCAACTTCTATAGGGTTAGTCTAGGACTCTTTTAAATGCCCAATGTGGTTATTAGCTAAGGTGACTTGCTGTAAATACTTATTAATCCCCCTTGGTGGAACCAAGAACCTTGGGTTGAGAAATGAGAGACTAGACTACAAACTTAAGGTCTACAAACTAATAGCATTTTAGAGTTGTCTATTTTTAAGAAATAATATTATAGAGCTTTATATCTAGACTTTGTAGTGAGTTTAACTATCATAACTAGAAATAGGTAGACTTTAATCTTCCACAA
This sequence comes from Pseudotsuga menziesii, assembly GCA_001517045.1. Taxonomy (NCBI): domain Eukaryota; kingdom Viridiplantae; phylum Streptophyta; class Pinopsida; order Pinales; family Pinaceae; genus Pseudotsuga; species Pseudotsuga menziesii. Next base: position 143,519 of record LPNX010001464.1, on the reverse strand, counting down.
CGATATGGTGAGCTTTCTCTTCTATTTGTCATCTTTTAGAGCTCTATGTACTTGTCCTCTTTTCCTCATCGTTGGTTTGATAGAGAAATGATGTGTACCCTCATTTACTAATTAGCAATCTCCAGTTTGGAGGTGGTTTTTAGATTGAAACTAAAACATAATTGGGCCAACGAACATTTTATTTGTATGTTACTCCTCTATCCTAGCATCAACTCAATCGTAGACTAGTTGGGCATGTTTTTTATTGGGATTACGTGTAGGCAGGGAAACCAACTGTGCATCACTCTGAGGATGTTGGTTGCTAGGTTATTGGGGTAGTGGAGCCTATAATAAAATCCAATTCCTCTTATTAAAGAAAACAACTATAAAAAAAAGAGTACTTTTAAAAGTAAAACTTCATAATGGAAGGGTGTTTTTTTAATAAAAAATTTGTTATCGAAATCATAATTTTTCATCAAACCTTCATTGTTGAAGGGAAGAATTTTAGATAATTTTCTTATGATGGGGAGTATAGAAACGAAAAATGTCAAAAAATAATGTTTTACATGTACAAATGAATACAAATTCCAATCCTACATGCAAGCTACTATTTTAGACATTTTGGTCAGTTGCATAGGCCATCGTGTCATTACCAGCACATCGAGGTCATCCTTGGAATGTGTTGGCGCATTAGTGGTGATATGTATTTCCTTTGGAAATCTGTGTGAAGCCGTTGGAGTTAGTGGTTTGACGATGTGGTATTGGTCACAACTTGTTCAAAATGTTTTTTTATTGTTTCTATTTACCTACTCTACACATAATATGTGACGTGTATGGGACCCTTGATATGTTCGCCTTTCGAATTACGTTAAGCTATTTAGTGTTGAGAGTTAAATAGATGGGCCATCATTTGGGCTACTACACGGAAAATACCAACACCTGTTATTCAAACACGAATCAAGGTATGGTTGTCATACATCATCAACACATTTATTACAAAGGGGCTCCACAATAGCATATAAGCATTACACAGGGGCTCACAAGAGCATCATGTCACTTAGGAGAATTGAACTTGGGTGGGGAGAGTAATAATCATTCCTCCCAACCACCCAAGCTACATCCAATGGGAAATATTTTTTATTAATATTGTATTAGCTAAAATGTATATATTTTCATATTTATTTCCCACGGGTACTAATTAATAATATTCTTTTTATTCTTTATTTATAGAATAGTAAATTTGATTAAGAAGTAATGTAAAATGTTAATTTTTATTGTTATTTAAACAACTATGAAATTAGATAATGATGATTGAATGCCAAAAGTGACAATTTTAATAGGTTGATTGATAAGTTTTATTCCTATATAAAATCTTGACATAAGTATTTTTTGTACATAACCACATTTAATGAAGCATTTTAGTTTGTAAAAGACTTAAAAAAAAGCCTAACAAACTTTTAGTTTGTAAAATAACAAAAAAAAATTGAAGTTACAAGATAAAATCCTCTTGGTCCCTTATAAGACCTGATTTATCAGGAATGATGAAAAAAAGTCTGCTATGATCAGACTTGATGATCATTGATGAACAGCAATGCTCTTTATGAGGTATTTTCTTATGTAATAACAACTTTAAACAGTTGGATTAGTTTTTGGACATGTTAATGATATTGTGTGCTCCTCATGAGGCAAATATCGATGTGTTTTGACAACTTCATAGTTGTTTATTTTGTACAATGGAATGGACCTATTGGACCATCTCGTGAAAGTGAATAATATATTTACGAATTTTTTCTTTGGAAAAAAAAAAAGAGCTAAGTATTCATGTTGTATATTGACAACATTTACCTTGGGCGCTATTTACAGAATCTAAGAAAGCACCTAAAAAGTTTTCTCAAATAATTTTATCAAGTAAAACAAAAATATATATGATATATTTTAATTGCATTGTCTATATAAATCATTTCATCCTATAAATTAATTTTAAAAAATATACCCAAATAATGTACTCCATGTAAGTGATTATTAGTCCCCGCCCTGAGCTGGGACTCTATGATTCGGCTTGCTGCCGTTTCTATTAGTCCTGGCACGAAAACCAAATATTTAACCAAAGTTTTCTATGCATCTTGTTTTTCAACATTTATTTCATTGATGTCAGTGATTATCCCCGCCGGCAGCTGCACAGACTCTATGATTTGGCTTGCCGCCGTTTCTATTAGGCCTCGCACGAAAACCAAATATTTTACCAAAGTTTTCTATGCATCTTGTTTTTCAACATTTATTTCAACCAATGAAAATATTTGAACCTCTATATCATCCAATAGAGTTTTTTGTGTTCTTATTTGACCTCATCCCAAGGAAAAGGATGAGGAAAATATATTTTTGAAGCTTCGATAGTATGTTTGGAGAGCATCAATTTTGAATATTATCCAAATTCTAAGTAATGTTAGATATTAGTCTAGCATTAATCAACCAACATTTAATGTTTTAGCTTTGCATTTAACTATAACCGTAAACAAAACAATAATGTAAACTTAGCATGCTAGCCAACTGTTGCATGTCGGTCATGTGTTTATGACCGTAAACAAAACAATAATGTAAACTTAGCATGCTAGCCAACTGTTGCATGTCGGTCATGTGTTTATGACCATTTAGGTGTGTGTATGCTCTCGTAACTGCAACTCCACATAGCATGCATGCAGTGGTGTGCCTGCAACGCCACAACTTACCTAGCCATCCATCTCTTAATTCGCATCTCTTCCTTTTATCTTTTCCTTCTATATGGAGTGTTCTGATTTGCTTTCTTGATTAGAAAACCAACTTAACTTCTGCGAGTCCCTGGACTCGTATGGACTCCTATGAAGATGACCAACACAGGTATTTCATATTTTTATTTTCAGCTACAATGTTTTTTTCAACTATATTCGACTTACTGGACTCCAAACTAAACTAGGAAGCTGCTACTCAATAGGAGCTGAAAAGCAAAGGAACTAGGGCAACTCCTGCTTAAAAGGGAGAGGCACCGACTCTAGAGGCAACTTGGAAGGCCATCACCGAAGGCCAATGCTCTCTCCTCATGCGTAACCTTCATAAATCTGAGACCTGAAAGACAGTTTGCTGTGGAGACCCTGCAAAAAGCTTATTCTTCTTCTGTGTTTCGAAAATCTGAGACCTGGAGCTCGGCTAGGAATCGAACCCGCGACAAACTCCTTGGGGGACTTGAATTTCCCGCAGGGTTGAACAAAGAGCCCTCTCTCAGCGAAGACGAACTGAATAGACGAGTGGAAGCCTTCATTGCTAAGGTGAATAATGACATGAAGTTGCAACGGGAACAATCACTCCTTCGTTACATGGAGATGGTGAATCGAGCATCGGAATGAATGGAAAAGTGACTGGACTTTCTACTATGTCTTTCTTCATCTACAATACAAAGAAGAGTTCCAGTAGTAATGTGGATGTTTGACAGACCTCCTTAACAAATTCAAAAAAATTTAGACGTTATTTATGAAAATATATTAATAGTTAACATTGATATGCGTAACTTACAGGAAACAACCACTGTTCTTAGATATCCAGTTCCGGAGGAGTCCTGCTCTCTGCCTGCGACTGAACGAGCATCTTACACGTGTGCGAACATGTGTAAGTTTTAGTGGAAGTTGATCTCTATTATCTAGACTAAAACACAAACCTATTAATGATGACTACGAGGATTCATAATGATTAGTAAATTATAAATTCACATTGGAATTATAAATTAATAATAAATTCATTGTAGAAGGCTCGTAGTGCTAAGACTTGTGTACCCATTGGCAAATGTGTCTGGGTAAAGGCTTTGCAACACGACGTTTTGTGTCTTGGGAGAAGAACTATGCAAGATGTCATTTGAGCATGAAAAATCACATGCATAAAAGACACTACCGCTGTCCATATTATTGTTCAAAATAACCCGTAGGGATTGTTTATGTTAACACCTGTTCTCTCTTTTGCATTCAATCGGGAATAAGTTGTTTTACAAATAATCAATGTCTTTTAAAACTTTTGAAAATAATATAGGTATATAATATGTAAAATGTAACTTAGATTCTTATACGTCCAGATCGACGCCTTCATTCTCATACCTCCAAAATCTGCAGATGGTGAATCTTTTGGTTACTCCACTATTCTTATTTTTTTGTTTTTCATTGCTTACTCCACTATTCTTGTAGAGTCGTTGAAAGATTGCAAACTGGAATATGCAAAAGACACATTCATATTTTAACATTGAGATATTTTCTTCCACTGTTCAAGGAGCTCAGTTCTTTCTTGTATTTGAGACAACTCGTGGAGCTAGTTATTTTTTTTGCAGGTCTCTTATAACTGGGCGATAAATTTCAACAGACGGTTGAATTTACAACATTCGGGTCGCACACATGCATTAATGAACAATCAGTTATAATTTCAATCAGTTTGTTGAAGTTACAACATTCGGGTTGCACACATGTTATAATCTTATTTTGATGATATTTCTAGGTCGAAGGATCATGTATTATCCATTCTTGGGTTTTTTATTGCAGGTCTCTTATAACTCGGCGATAAATTTCAACAGCCTGCTGAATTTACAACATTCGGGTCGCACACGGCAGAACAATCAGTTTCTGTTTTTCTCGCCTAAACCAATATTAGGCTATGGTTACTAGTTTTTTTGGATGCATTGGGGCGACTTTTTTGTTTGTGTAACTTTATTAGTTTTTTGTTGGACTCTTAAAGTAGGTAACAGGTATTTTTTTTTAGAGGTAAGTCGTTTTGAGGGCCATAATGTTTTATATATTTAATAGACAGATGAATGATATAGACATAATTATTTAATATAATTTCAATCAAGATATCTGCAACAGATTTGCTTCCAAGCAGGTGCCCTCGCATGAGAGTTTGTGTCGGTCTTGTGTATGTGCTGGAGAAAAAATTGCAACATTAAGTTTACTTAGAAGAAAATTACCTCCTTTTGCTTCTGGAAACTTTGTATATAAACCCTCCACATAATCACTGGATGGTACTCTTTTCATTCGCTCTCAATCCGTTGACCTCCACATAATCACTGGATGGTACTCTTTTCATTCGCTCTCAGTCCGTTGAAGAATGGCTGATGAGAGCTTTGGGAGCCAATAAGTTTATTTAGAAGCAAATTACTTCATTTTGCTTCTGGCAACTTTGTATATAAGCCCTAAGTTTATTTAGAAGCAAATTACCTCCTTTTCCTTTTGGCAACTTTGTATATAAGCCCTCCACATGGTCACCTGGATGGTACTCTTTTCATTAGCTCTCGGTCTGTCGAAGAACGGCTGATGAGAGCTTTGAGAGCCAATAAATTTATTTAGAAGCAAATTATCTCCTCTTGCTTCTAGAAACTTTGTATATAAGCCCTCAACATGGTCACCTGAATGGTACTCTTTTCATTCCCTCTGGGTCCGTCGAAGAACGACTGAGTGAGATCGCGGGCTATCATTTGCATTTCTTTTTAAAAAAATACCCATAATCATAGCACATATTGCTTTAGGGAAGGTAAAATCAATAGACATTTAGATTTTCATGGCCGACCAGAAAAAACTCAGTGAGACTTACACACGCACAAACCGAGAAATAAAACCAACATAAAATGTGGGTATTACATTCTTATAATAATTTAGATTGGATTTTTTTTTTTTTATGGTCGTGTTCATTCAGACTTTATGTCGTGTATATCAAACCTATGAATAGACATTTAAGGTGTTCCTTCAGACTTTATGTCATGTATATCAAACCTATGAATATACATTTTTAAGACAATTAACCCTCTTCTTTGATGAGTGTTAATTTTGGGTTACGTGTTAACCTTGGGTCCTTCATGGATCTCTTAGTCATGTGTGAACAACTCTTAATCTTGGGTTCTTCATGGATCTTTTAGTCATGTGTGAACGACTCTCGGAGATTATCACACCTCCTTAAAGCAAATTTTAAACTAAAATCTTTAATATACTAAAAGTCCGTGATGCAAAAGAATTCTATCCACTGAACTTCCTTTCTTTATCTTAGGATCCACACATGAAGTGGAGAGGGGCGTTGTTTTAGCGCAACATAAACAGATGTCTCTTTTGTCTATCATCTATTATTCCACATACAACTGCATAAAGACAATCGGTTTAGCTGAATGTTCTAATTACAATATAGTTACAAGATTAGTTGAACTTAATGTTCTCACTTTGAGTTCTAAAAAACAATAAATATCTTATCCTACACTATCCTCAATCCTCACAAACTAAATCGTGCACTATCCTCAATGCTCACAAACTAAATCGTGTGTACAGCTGGTGCACTTGCCAGAACAATCAATGCATTCAACCCTATTCGCATTGCACAGAAAAATAAAAGTTTTGGAGTTGTGCCTAATACCTAGCAGAGCTACACGCTGAGATCTCCATTCTCTACTAATCGTAAACATCAGGTTAAGAAAGGAGAGCTACACGTAAATTGATTTATTCTAGTATACTCTTTAGAATGCTGTGAGATATTCAATGAAAAATCACGAGAATTATGGATTAGGTTACCGTCACATCTTATCAATATGTTATCATATTATGGTCACATCTTATCAATATGTTATCGTGTGACGTTGGGATGCTTGAACTCCGTCGTTAAGGTGTTGCTCAAAGTTTACACGTCCCCGGTCCCACTTTAATCAAAGAGAAACGTCTGCTCATTAAACTTAGCGAATATGATTAAGATTGACTTTACATAATCTACGAGCCATGCCCATACTAGATTTTTAGTTTGCTCTTCAGAATAACTCGTTTGTTTTTTTTTCTTCTATTTTTTGCAACATGTATAACCGTTTTTCATCGTTCAATAAATTACTTATGACGGCATCATTCAATAAATTACATAAGGCAGGGACTTGCTGCCTTTAACATCTCTCCTTGTTATGTTACACATAGCATATCTAAATTCTTAACAAATATTTGCATTATGTTCTTCTTAATAGCATGATTGTTTCGAGAAAAAACTTACATTACAATAATTTCAATAATATATTGAATTAAAACTATGATAGATAATAATATTGAATTCAAATTATTCTTATTTATGATACATAAAGTACTCCATGTAAGTGATTATTATGTTACACACATTACGTTCTCCTTAATAGCATGATTGTTTCGGGAAAAAAATTACATTACAATAATTTCAATAACATATTGAATTAAAATTAATTAAAAAAAAGACACTTACACAAATAATTATTAATAGTTTTAAATTAAATTTATCAATTTTATAATATATAAATTTAATGATGATTATCAAAATAACTTGAACAGGTGTGGTTTATTGGCGTTGCTTGATATAAAGTCACTTGTTGTAAAAATGTTCTGAGATGAAATCTCACTCTGGTTTACTTGTGTCTCATGTTTTGTGGGCGGGTGTCCTATATTTTACGAGTACCAACTCAACCCCAATTGTCGATTCTCCAAATAAAAAACAAAAACAAAAAAAATAACGATCACCAAAATGTTAAAGTTATATACATACAAAACACAACTATGTTTTTTGTATATTTGCATAACAATATTATATATAATTATATTTTATTAAAATTATATACTCTTAAGTTCCACTTACAAAAGAGTATTGGCTTTTGAAAGGAATCAAAGTACTTTTACATCATTCTCTTTTGTATCTCATATTTTATCTATGTTTATCCCCTTGTCCATCCACTAAAAAACATAACATATTATTCAAATTAGATTTCTACATGTGACTACACAAGGGAGATATCATGAAAACCAAACAATTTTAAAATTACACTTTTCTAAAATTTTCAAAAAGAGACAAAAACAACCCCAAGGCCTCATTTGATGTCTAACCTAGCCCTCAAAAAACTGAAATAGTATAGTAACCAGTCATTCTTCCCTATATGATTTCCTCAATATAAATTATTCCTTCTGGAAAATCAAGAGCCTTCTTTGATAGAGCATCAACTTCCCTATCATGTTCTTTTAAGATGTGCACAAACGATGTTTATGCAAAAGTCCCTTGAAGTGATCTTATCTGTTATTTCCACCCATCCAAAAGGTTCACTTACACTAAGCAATTATTTTCTACCCAATTTATGATGACCTTAGAGCCACCCACATCCTACAAATAAGATATATGTTTATGATGAGCAATAAAAAGGAGAGTTGCAAAGCCAACAACTCATCCCTTGTGTTTTTGCTCGGGCCATAACTCATCCAAATCTTATAAATATTATCCTTTTCTAAAACCAAGATCATCCCGTAACTCCTCCCCTCTCTTGGCTAGATTGAGAAGCACAATCAAATAGACCTAAGGGAATATTATTAAAAAACACAGGAGGAGAATTGGATCTCAATTTTCGAGGTCTGCAAAGGCCAAACCACTCCTCATACGACCCAACAATAAAAAGAACGACCTTATCAGTATATACAAGGGAATTTTGAAATAACACCAAATTTGAAAGCTTCCAAATACTCCAGTTGAAAAAACAAGGAAGAAACTTATGGACAGGGACTGCAACTATCTAAGAATGAAAGTTGAAACAAAAGACACAAATAACCAATTTCCTGTGATGTTCAAAAGACATCTCACCTCTCTTTAAACAAGTCTAGCAAATACACATTGAACAAGTAAGTGATCAATGCACTCCTCACTCCTAAAACATAAGGACGAAACACTCAGACCACCCCCCCTAGGCTTAATATAGTTATCCCAAGTGAGAATTTGTACTCCAGAGCTAACCGGTTGAACATTTTTGTCTTTAACGGGTAGTGACACTTCTAAATATTCATATGCCACCAGCTACTATTAGACTAGGAATGATTGTAGAACAAAGCATCATATGCTAAATTAGTTGTGACTCCACTAAAAATATCATTCCCTGACCATACCAGGGAATCATATATCTATTCTAAAAATATCACACTGTTGTAACCCTTTTATATAGCCTTCCCATTCACCATGTAGCTCAACCTGCATCCCTAGTCCACAAGCTTGCTTCTAAACCTATAGAGAATGATCAACACTTGAAATATTCTTAACCTAATAAAGAGAGAAAAAACCTTTGCTTCTAATAAAATTCATAAGTGGTAGAGAGATCTTACAGAAATTTTCCCTCCAATGATAGGATCAGTGGCAACCTGAAACTTTTTACCATTTCCGACTTGCTAGACCAACCACTCACCCACTATAAGGAAAGAATTTGAGATACTCTTGCAGATGTTGAGATCCTTCCTCACCTCCCCCAACGAACTATATGAAAAAATTCATTTCCATAGGCTTATAGCAGTAAGTGCTTGGCCAAATTTGAAGATATTTTTTACCCCCCAACCACCAATATATTTTGGAGCAACAATCTTGTCCCATCTCACCAGATGAAATCCTTCTATAGGATTATTTCCATACCAAAGAAATCAGAAGCACTTCTATCTAACCTTGTCTAAGATAAATATGGGGATCTTGGTTAAAGACAACCATAAGAGAAGTATATTTTCCAAGATTGATTTTAAGAATAAGTCTACCTCCCAGGACATCCATATGAATGACTAGTTTTCCAATTTCTTACCAACTTTTTTCAATAACCAAGACCATTTAGATTTGATGTAGCGATTTGGCTTGAAAAAGTATCTTGGTTACCTGCAACCCACATACAAAGAGATCATTTGGAAGGGGAGAATGTGAAATATCTAATATTTCAACTTTGCATCCATCTTATTTTCAAGGAAAGAAGATTTATAAGCACTAATATCCATCCCATAAGCATCACAAAAGAGAGTAAGTAATTTCTTAAAGGCCATCCATTTCAATCGAGCAACCTTCCCAAACAGGAGGACATCATCTACAAAAAAAGACATGATCTTGATCCTGTTAGATAACTTGACACCCAAAATTATATCATCCATATTTTCTTGTTCAATGAGTTTACTCAGATCTTTCGTAACTAACAAGAAGAGAAGGGGAGACAGAGGGCAGCCTTACCTCAACCCTCTGGAGCTTTGGAAAAAATTAGTGGGAGCACCATTAGAAAGAATCGCAAAGATGGCAGATGAGACATAGGCCATGATCAAATTTGTACCCTCCAATGGAATTCTAATTTGAAGAAGAATGAGCGAAAGGAAATTCCAATCAACCCTGTTGTGCTCCTTCATGAGATCAAGTCTAAGAACCAATGCTTTCATCTTCTTAGTCTTTATATAGATTGAAAACCTTCATGTTGTATCCCAATAGCATCAAATATTTTCCTTTTGGACAAAAACGCAAACTATTCCTTTGAGACACAAATGGAGAATTTCTCCTTGATCCTGCCTGCAATGTTTTTTGAGATTATCTTATACACCAAATTACAACAAGAAATAGGGCTAAACTCTTAAAAGGAAGCAAGCTTCGAACTCTTTGAGATTAGTGCTATGAAAGTAGCATTTATGTCACCTACTACTTTGTCTAGGGATCTCGACTCCACCACTGCCAGCAGCTATGAGACCAAAGGATAAAAAAATGCCAAAAAGAACTCGACGATCCACCCATCCTAACCAGAACTCTTGGATTTTCAAAACCAGTCAAAACCTTTTTTACATCCTCCAAAGTAATAGAGGCACCTAAACTTCTTCCCTCCTCTGGACAAAAAAAACCAAGGCTAATTTTGAATAACTTTCATATGGCTAAAAGTTGATATGGACTCTGAAGCTCTAAACAATGAACTAAAATGAGATAAGGCACCTACTTCGAGATCTTTCCAGGCTAAGATAGTTTCACCATTCCCCCCTTTGAGTTCCCAGACAGAGTTTATAATTGTATGCATATTTACATGATTATGAAAAAAGTCATATTACTATGACCAAGAACCAACCAAGTATCTTGGATCTTGAGCCTCTACACCTCTTCCTCCATCCTCAAAATTTTATCCTTACAAATAGAAAGATTAGAGACAACCTCTTTATCAACCACAAAAATACCCTATGATGGGCGTTTAAAAAGGTCTCATGGATACTTTCCTCTACCACCACCAACTCTTCCTTTAATGCCACATTCTTCCTAGATTGTCATGCAGTGACCTATGACTTCAAGGATTTTAACTTGGTAACTAAAAACAACATAGAAGAGGATTCCCCTCGACTATTCAGTGAATTCGATATCCCACTAACAAAATCAATAAGGTCACCCCCTTCAAGCCAAGCGTGATTAAATGTGAAGCGGAATTTTATCTTTCTTGAATCAGAGACAAGATGTAATATAACCAGCGTATGATTTGAAATTACAACGTTCATAATCGATGATTAGTATCGGCTAATATTGTCCAACAAAGTTTCCAAAACAGAATTATTAATGAGTAATACAAATTTATTCATCTTTAAGTATTATCAAAATATTTCATAATACTAGATAGAATAACATGACTTGATCATAGTTATACTAGCATTTGCACCAAGAGGTGCAAAGAAATGTCGAGAGGGTAAAAATATTGTGTCTTTATGCAATTGAACCTTTTTTTACTTACATTGGGAGACTGGAAATTACTATTTAATAATACTTATTTTTGAGATTTTACCTCAAGATTTTTATGACTAAATTTGATTATCGGAATAAATTTTAACTTCTTTTCCAAGCTGTGTTTCTTGATTGCGATTTCCGATTTCTGAAATTGGGAATCATAAATGCATTTTTTGGATGTTTGTCGAAGTTTGTTTTATGTTTGGATCACGAAATCTTATAATTTTCAACAAGGAAATGTCTTTTCTCGAATTGTGATTTCCGATTTCGGTTTTGTTAAAACGGTATGGTGTTTTCTCGATTTTCGATTTTCGACTCTTCGTTTAGAGGATGTCACTGAGATTGCTTTCGATTTATTTTGGATCAACTTTGCCGATTTCGGAGTATCAGATATCAGAACTTTCACTTCAGGTAAAATTGAAGGTCTCGTTTGAGGATGACATGCTTCAATAGTTTGCCAATTCCCCAGTTGTTTGAGGATGACATTCCTTCTGTCTCTATGAACCTTTCTCAAAAGGAAGATTTGAAGAAGTGGAAAAGGAGTTTGATGATTCGAAAGAGTTGATCCAACAAATCAGTGAGCTCACAGTGCAAGAAATTGAGAAATGGATGAAAGCTCCCCATGCTTCAATAGTTCGGATACAGGTGTTCATTAAATAATGGAAGAAAATGAGAGAGGAGGATATTTCCTCCAAAATTTGCAAGACCGAAATTCAGTTGAGGAATGCTCATTTTCAGGAAGTCGATGACATTTTGGATCTATTTGGCAAGCAGTGTTCCTCTCTTGTGCAAACTTAGAAACTATTCTCGTAACTTTGTAATCTTATTTAAAGACAAATAGACATTGTGTTATTGGGTACTTGCAATTTGTGTGTTTTTAACACTTTGGATATTGTTCTTTGCAATTTTATCTGTTAAGTTGCTCTAAAGTAAGTTGAAAGAAATAATCTTGATTTGCATGTTTGCACATTAATTGTTTGTTTTCTTTTATCTGTTATATCCTGCAGTAGTTCTATCTTGAAATCATTACTCATTCTGTTTAAGGTCCTTATACAATTAGTTAGTAGTAATTTGTGTGGTAGTAGTAGTTATTGCTTTCAGTTTATTTTAAGAGAAAAGTGGAAGTTGGGAAGAAACAAATTAAGTGTCCGATTTTTTATTTTCGACATCTCAGATTTTAGAAATTGTATGTTCACTTTTTCAGGTAACCTTACACGTGTGGCAATGTCTCGGTTTTCAATATGCCAAATGTCGCGAATCGGAATGGGGAAGGGAGCAAATTATTTTTACAAAAACTTGAGTATGTGGTTTCCGATATCCGAATTATTGGGAATAAGAAATCGTAGATAGCTCAAATAACCTTAAGAAAAAGTTGAATTTCCAGTTCTTAATAGTTGATTTTGGAAATTGCATATCGTGTTTCGGAAATCAGAAACAAATATTATAAAATAGTTATAATCATAATATATATAATGTTTTTTAATTTGTTTATATATATTGGAAATGATATGATTTTATTTTATTTAGAGAAATGAGTTAAAAAGTCATTTAAAATTTAATCATTTTAAAGAATAATAATTTGTAACTTATAAAGTAAATTTCTAAGAAACATTTTTTTTTAATTGTATTGGGTTTATATTTTTCTTCAGCATGGTGTATGAAGTTTATAGACCGAATAATAACAATTATTTCCAATTCCCCGATTATGAAGTTACATAGCTAACGTTAACATGGATTCTCGAAATTTTATTCTCACCTTTTCAACTAACCTTACACGTGTGGAAATTTCTCGGTTTTTGAGACCGGAAGTATGGAGAATAGGAAGTGGGAAGCCAACAAATTATTTTAACAAGAACCCAAGTATCCAATTTCCCATATTGCAATTATCCGGATTGAGAAATCACGCATACCACAAATAACCCTAGCAAGAACAGGAATTTCCCGTTCTCAATACCCAATTTCGTAATATAAAATGGGAAATAAATATTATAAAATAAAAAATTTCATAATATATATAATGTGTATTTAATTTGTTTATATATATTGGAAATTATATGATTTAATTTAATTTAGAGATATGAGTTAAAAAGTCGTGAAAATTTAATAATTTTAATGAATAATAATTTTTAATTTACACAGTAAATTTCTAAGAAACAATTTATTGTAATTGTATTGCATTTATATTTTTCTTATGGTATATGAAGTTTATTGAATAATAACAATTATTTCTATTAATAAATATGATGTTTAAATTTGGATGCGGATGGTGAGAGTCAAATTAGAAAGGATGGAATGGACAGGGCTATTGTCATCCGATCACATTACCACCTATTCTCCAGTCATTACACATTAATGAAGTGGGTCTTGCTGTCCAGGCTGGCCAACTTGGTCATCAGTTGAGTTTTAATGTTGGTATTACAGTTGATTCGGTAGTCACGTCCATCATGAAGAGTGGCGCTTCCACTGCTACAATAGGTTCGATTCGTGAGTTTAGGTACAATACAATGATGATTCAATTTTCTGGTTATTATATCTCGTGATTGGACAGGACCCAAGAAGGTGGCATGTAGATGATCGGTCAAATAGACGTTGTGAAAATGGATTTGATTATGTTTGTTGGTATTATTTCTGCGTAAATTGTTTATCCGCCAAGTTTCTAACAATTTTTGTATACACGCGATGGATGGTATGACTAATCCTCTTTGTCCCTTTCTATTTCGCCCGAGACGACATTAATTAGTCCCTATCGACGAAGTTCTGTCAGTACGTATCGTCTTCAATGGAGGACACGTCACTATTAAACTAAGCCATGATTTGACCCAGTTGTCATTTCGTTATCTCGTTATAGTGCAATTTGGCTTGGTGAGGGACTTGAAGTGGTACAAAAATCTTTTCTCGCCTTTAATGGTTATCGTGCCTCATGTTGGTTTTAGCATGGTTATGAGCCTTTCTCCCTCATTTCGTTCAGCTATTTCTTGGTCGATTGCTCAGGTCTTGAGGCACTTTTGTTTTTTACATATTTTGTTGCAAAAACTGTTGTGTCTACCTTTGCTGGGTATTGTTCTGCTTCTGAAATATCACACTATGTCCAAGCAGTGTGGCACGTATCGTCCTTCTGCGAGTGGTCACAGTCGTTTGTAACAAGCGGCGCGGATGACCAAAGTAGATAGTTATAACAATGAAATTTCTCCGCAAATTCAATCAATAGTAGATGACTAAGAAACCAGGCTTGTAAACGAGAACCTTGCTTGTGATACTGATGGTGGTAGCCCGAATCACTATTGGATCGTCAAAAATATGATGGGCACCCTCATGGAGGAAATGCTATCTAGATGCAACCATACTAAGTTGGAAATTTCATAGGCTACGACCAAAATGCTGGAATTAGATATGGTCATAATGCAAAGAAATGTTATGGCCATTTGGAAAAGATTAGCCTAGGGATTTGACTCCTTGAGTGATGGAGGTAGCGACAGTGTCTCTATGGCTGCATCTGCTTCAATGAATGTCTACCCTACCATTCCTGTTGCATCTACAGTGCTTGTTCAGATTCTGAGAATGATTAGTTAGCTTTCCAAACGAGCTCGTGAATCTAATGATTATGTGGGGAAAGTGGATGCTTCTGTGGAGAAAGCGAATGCTTATGTGGGGAAAGCGGTTGTCCTGGCCATGAATCCTAGTATACCATCTTTAGACGAGGAATTCTCTCGTCCTTGTTGAGGAAATGTAGGACACGCAAGACCCTGTTGTCACTATCAGCGGTGCTAATCCATGAGCTTGTTTTTGTTTTGTTTTTTGTATTTGGCTTCTTTTTGTTTACATTTAAGTTTATGCTCATTTTTAGTTTTCTAGGTCTCTTGATAAACACTCCTTGATAGTAATTTTGTATGTAGTCCCCCATGTATCACATGGGTTATTGTGGCTCTTATGAATATCTCTGTAATTTTGTTTAAACTTTACTTAGGAAACAGATTCCATTTTCTGTATGGTTTTTATGCTCTTTACACTACAACTGTAGAGTTTTCTTCTTTTGACAAATAAGGGTGGTTGTTAGACCACTGTTTTCACTTGACCATAATTCTCGATATTCTGTAATTTTGTGTATAGTTTATTAATAGCAATGTAGGCATACAAAAGAATAATAATACGAAGTTTAAAGATCTAATATATCTAAATATATTATTTCTCTTAATAAATATAAAGTTTAAAGATGTATTATACGCGAATAGCTTGATTTGGGTATATATAATATATTTAAAGAACCAATGACAATTATTTATGTTAATAAATATGAAGTTAGAAAATGATCCGACATCAAGATGACTGAATGCATTTATTCTTCATTTATTTTAAAACATTGTTTAATAATAATTTTTTTGAAAGTCGAAATTGGGAAATAAGATATAGGCTCCAATTGGAGAGCTGGATTTACCATAAACATTTGTGGCAAAGAGAAAAGAATACGAACATAAAAAATATAACTTGAAACACCTAATGATTTTAACAAAATTGAAGTTCTTCGATTTCTGGTACCCATAGGTCGAAAATCGGAAATGGGAATTTCGACATTTTTTTATTTGAAAAAACAAAACATCTGATATTGGAAATGTCACAACTTGGAAATTGGGGAATTGGAAATTGGAACATAGGGTGTTTTTTGTTAGAAAACATAGAACATAGGATTTCTAGAATTCTAAATGTTGGCAATCGAAAATTGAGCAATCGCAAATTGGAAAATCGATTGTTCTTTAATGCAAAACATAGGATTTGCGGAATGCGAAATGTCGAAAATGGGAAATCAATGGATAAAATGTGTTGATTTATATACTGATTTTCCATTACAAGCTTGATATATGAAATGTAGATTGAAAAAATGTATTTATTTAATTTACATACTATTTTATTACAACTCATAAATGGTTATTGATTCCTAATACTAATTTGTCAATTAATATTACCTCACAAATTAAACCAAGTGAACTCAGTCAACTCATCATGTATTTGGTTTCAAATCTCTATCTTGGACGACTTTCGCAAGCATGAGCTACTACTTGCAGTTATATATAGTGATCTTGTAGAAAATTGACAACTAAAAGAATGAACTATTGTAAGGCGCCCCTGTTGTGTCTCCTTAATTATTATGTTCACAAATGTGTGTGGTACTTACTTTTGGTGAGGAGCTCAAGGCCAAGGCCCCACCAGAAGCAAAAGCATACAACCTATACAAGTAAAATCATATAAAACCTCACATTAGCCGGAGGCATTGGAGGAAGAAGACATAGCTACTATACGTAGAAAGTATATATATAGGTATTATCATGGAGCGGGGATGCTCACATCAATTGAGTATAAACCACCTCACTTTGATAGAAGATAGTGGGTGGGAAAATATATATATATATATATATATATATATAGATATATTGATAAACAACATAGTAGCAACACACCATATATATATATATATGAGTTGTCGTAAGAGAGTCTTAAATAATTAAGGAATCATATCTATTAATGTAGTATCAGATGGAGTGGGAATGCTCACATTAATTGAGCCATTAATTGAGTGGCAGACCTGATTTTTGAATTAATTAAGTGACAGACCTGATTCTGAATCCATTATTGGTTTTATAGCCTTTAATCGGGGATGGGTCTTTAACTTCATTTTATATAACTGTTGAAGAGACGTTAAGTTTTAATTTCGCTGGAACATAGCCACCGATTAAGGAGGCGTTAAGAATTTTTTAGGAGAGGTTTTGCTTAAGGGGGAGAGCAAGCGCTGCATCTGGGGGGGGGAAGGAACACGCGCTTCTAGCTGAGATTCCTTAAGTCTCCGAAATCGATCTTCATTAGGGGGATGCTGCCCGAGATTTGTGAAAAAGAATGGGATAAAACCACTTCCCTGATTTCCTTCATTTGAGGGGAGCGTTAACCCTCTTTTCTCACTGGCGATGGATCAGTGGATGGGAGCTCTTTTCTTTCCACGACTGGGAGTGCATTCTAATGTGAATGTTCAGATCTGAATTAAATATTTTTGCCACAATATGTCTCAGCCCCGAACGCATGTCTCACGCCCTGGTAAGTCGATTTTTGGTATGTTGAAATAGAGGTTAAGAACTAGAAATCGTGGGTAATATCCAGGGTTAACATGTTCTTTGAGTTGGATTGTGTGCATTAAGGAAATGTGAATATCCTTTCTGTATATATATATATATCCTTCATTTGTTGAACATGCGACAGTTAAGCTAGATCCTTTCTATGTATCATAACTTCTGCCAGTGCAGTGCTGGGTTAGTATCATGGCCTTATTTTTCTGCTATTTTTTTGTAGATCAAATAGGGCATGGTGGATATGCGAAGCATCTATTTTGGTAGTATCCATTGGTAGTCCCTCAACATATTCAACAGAAAATTCCCCGAGTCTTACCCTATATTTCGAGGCCTCTGTTGAATGCTTACTTGACTGCGTCTCATAGCTATTATGCTTGCGGGCTGTCAGAAATGGAGGTCCTCCATTTATATGCTTGAGTTGGTCGGTCTAAGAACCAACCTCCCAAACGCCTGGCTGTGCATAGGTGAACATACACCTAAATAGCCATCCCAAGAGCGAACTGCCTTAATTAATTTTTTTTATATGAAGGCTGTTGTTTGTCTTGATATAACTGTCTGGGATTGATGCTTCCATTACACAGTTCAACCGAGGAGATCTTTTATGACATATCTTTAGCTTTGCTAATTTATAGTCCGGCATTCTAGCAACTTTATGTCTTCTCCTAGGTATGCTTATGGATTTTCATTTGTAGAGAGCCTTTTGATTCCTCGTGTTTCTTATTGTTTTTGTTTTTGCATTGGACAAGATAATTGCAATGCTTAAAGTATGAATCTAGTGGCCAGACTCTAAAGTTGCATTTTGGACAAGATAATCGCTATATGTAAAGCATGAATCTAGCAGCCGGGCTCTAATCTTTGCATTTGGTTCTAATATACGACTTTGGTAGATAGTGTATCTCCACTTTATATGTGTTTGTCTTGATGACAGTAAACGTAGATGTAAGACGGTGTTCCGTATTAATAATAATCCATATAAAATCTGATATTGTCTCAATAATAATTCATATAAAGTCTGCAGCTTATAAATCATAGATATAAGACTGCATAAATATTCATATAAAGTGTGCGACTTTTTGATGATATTAATAGAAGATATCAGACTGCATTCTGTCTTAACAATATTCATATAAAGTCCATGACTTGCCTTGGTAATATTGAACATAAATTTAAAGACTGTTGTTTGTCTTAATGATCTGGAAATAGATATAAGGACGAATGTGCCACACTAAGGTTGTTTAATAAAAGGCAATAAGGAGCAATACGACTCCGAATCTGGAAATTGCACACGCGCCTATGTAGATGAGTTAGTTTGAACGTAGAAGTAACCTTGTCCACTTGGATATGTCGCATTAAGGTCTTGATTCATAATTATTTTGTATGGGATGTAACCCTAGCATCCCTTGAAAGGATTGTTCATTGGACCCAGTGTTAGGGGTAATCAAATACTCTATGAGGAGTACTTGAATTGTAAACCAAAGATGTGTAGACAACAAAGTTGTTGCGGTTTGTAACCCGCCATTTTGGGGAAATTAATATTATATGACGCTACGGTTTGGTGGACGTAACCCCGAGTTTGGGGTGAACCACGTACATCTTTTCTCTGTGTGATTAGTTCTTATGTTTTGTGTTTTGCATGAGTTAATATCTCATATATGTTCATGATGTTACGAAAAATTGCTCTTATATGTTGAAATTCACAATGTTAAGAAAGATTGCTCTTATATGTTGAAATTCACAATGTTAAGAAATATATTGCTCATATATGTTGAACTTCATGATGTTAAGAAGGATTGTTTATGCATCACGTTTTAACGCTATAAGACTAGTTGCAGCATGATGGATATTTGGATTTCAAGCCCTTTAAAATTTACATAAAGTGCCAATTATTACAATGCGTATGCGTGCCCCCTTCTATGTTTTGAACTAAAGTCTTTCTGTGGGATACACATAAATTATAATTCCTTACATGTTGAGTCGCAATGAAGGGGACACATTTCTTAGTTGTTACTTTAATAAGGAGAAGTAAGATTTAAGGTACTTGAAAAAAAAAATAGAAATCTCCTTAGCAGTACATCGTTATAAGAAAACCTCAGTTGGGTTTTCAGTATTCATTTTAATGAAGTATCTCGAGTATTTTCAATGGTAGGATTGCAAGGATAACTATTCCAAGCCATAGGTAGTAGTAAATTGAATGTAATTTGCATGACTAATTTTCTAACAAGAAGAACGGATGTAAGTCGTCGAATGATTGTCTTTCCATGCGTACAGATTGACCTTATCAAATTGATTTGAACATGTTTCATCCGACACTAACAGGATTGACTCTTTGTAGTAGCAGTGAATCGAAAAATTCACCATTTTTCACACCCAATGGCACCGAGGTACAAGAGGTACGCTACATATGGTATCAGAGCGAGGTTACAACTCTGGAGCTATTGGGCCTTCTACAGATTTGTAACTTTGCAATTAGTATTCGGTATTTTATTGAATTCATTGGTTAATCAATAACGTGGAAAGTTTGATTAGTGATTACAGATTCTTTCTTTTTTGTCATTTGTGGAAATGAGAGCATTGGCACACCTCTAAGTTTACTTGGAGAGAAAATGCACCTCTGCATAGTACTCGGATCGTAGGCGGCCTAGTGTTAACAAATACAAATAAGGATAATTCTTACAGCAGTCATCTTTGCTCCCGTTCTGATTGTGACTCTCGTTATCAGCAGCCAGGTAATCTTTTAATATTATTATTTCTAGATCTCATTATTTCCATTCGAACAAAGATCTAAATTTCATCGCTATTATTTTACTTATGGCTGGGGTTTGCATCTTGTTTTTGTGTAATGTCAAAGTAAACCAAACCTCGTTTGATCCTTACAAACCTCCACGACTCTGTGAAATCGATGTTAGTAATAGCTTTAAAAAAAATAAAAATAAAACCAGATTCGTGGATCACTTATTATCTTCCTTTTTTTGTTTGGATTTGAATAATGAATTTATGACAGAGATTCATATAGCGAAATCAGTTGATAAAGGTCGTTTTTGGTTCAATTCTTTGTTAATCGTTTTTGGTTAAATGAGCCATTTTTATGGGTTTGCTTAACAACATCCCAATCTTTCTGAATATATCAATGTGACTGTCTTAAAAGAATAAACAATATTCAAGACTTGAAGGAATAAGTAAAAAAAAATCAATTCTTATCAATTTTTTGGGCAATTATTCCAATAGCTCTATCATCGCCTTCTTTGGGCATTAATGTCTTCATCATTAAATATATTGTAATCTGTAGTTCTCATTTGGATGAAAGAAAGTTGAATTTTGTAATGTCTTCATCATTAAACATATTTAATTATTTTTATATGGCGTTTCGTCTAGCTAACTTGTCAAAGACAATTAATATATGACTGTGCATTGATTAGGGTATGGATTGTGGTCTCCAGCTTTCATGTTTAAAAAAAGAAAAAAAAAACACTCTTATTTTTGGAGATTGCCTGAAGCTTTGATGAAATCACTGTTGTTATACTGATCTGGAGAATTTGCATGATGGTTTCCCTAATGCTGTTTGTTGAATCGTCTGGTAAATGTATGAAAATCGATCTGATTTGAATGATATTGTTTGTTGTTCTTTAAAAAGATCTTTGAAATAATCGATCTGAGTTGGAATGTTATTGATGAATGTGTTTTTTGTGGTACCGAATCTCCTGATAGTTGATTAACACGCTTATTAAAGATCTAAGCCGATTATAGTCAGGCGCCGCAAGCTTCTCCTTGCAATTTTGGTTTCCATGTTAATTTGGTCTTCGCTGATGGAGCCATGTGCTAAGTTTTCTTTGACGTTGATTCATGAAATAGATGTCTTCCAGTTCAGATCTTAAAGTCAAAATTTCAATTGTTAAACTGCTAGCAAGAAAAAATTGTTTCCTATCTTCTCAGGTCAAAAAGGGTCTGACCGAACTATTATTTCTTTTGACATTCTCTTGGAGGCTATACTTGTTAAACAAGGCATCCTTTGGGAATATTTGGCAAATGAAGCTGAGATGTGGCAGGCACAAAAGTGTTTTTGCAAAATGATTCAAATCTTGATTTTTGTTAGATATGCCTTGTACTCTAATCGCCCATTACAGTTGGTTGTACTCCTTCAAGATATGAATTTTATTGCATATATTTCTGTTGATACATAATAGTACAAATATAGAAGAAAATAATAAATTGAAGTTAAAAGGTAAAGTTGGGTTTGCATTGTCAAATTTCTCAGGTTTTTTATGTGATTCCTTGCGAATTGTATGGTTATAAGAAATTGAAATGGTCTTGTGGCATCTTGTGAATGCCTTCTTGTCAATTCGGGTATTTAAAAGAAATTGAAAAAGATCTTATCTGCTGAATGAGAAATGAAGTAAGACATGATGTATACTAAGAATTTGATGTTTCTTTTAATAAACTGACCGCTTACGAATTGATTGCAGGCAGGAGAAATTGTGGCCCTGAGGAGTGCTAAAGCTCCAGGACTATGATGAGTTAAATATCATGTGTATTAAGTTTTCACCATGAGGAAGTGGTGATGGAGGTATTGGTTAAAATCTACATTATTTTTCCCCGGGCCAGCGAAGGACCATTATGCATTCTGGGGACGCCTAGATGTAAGACATTTGGTTAAGACTCGTTCCGCACACATTAGAGGACTGTCACTTGAGTGGGGGACTCAGTGAAGAGAATAAGCTCTAGGAGCTATGGAGGTGTGCGAGAATAGAGTGCCTCATCTTGGTGAAGCACCCTGAATAGCACAGAGGAGATACACAAAGGGTTGGTATCGTCCTTGTGTTGGGTGGCTTGGAGTACTGTTGGCACTTGGTGTGCTGGGATGGAGGACATCCAAGGAAGAAAAATGCCAGGAAAGGTATGTGCAATACAGGTAAAATGGTATCTATATGTTTCCTTATTGGAAATATAACTGACATGTTACGAAAATTGTATGGTGACTGTAGGGATTTTGGTTCATCAGGTGTGAACAGGGTTGGGAGGCCCTTAGTGATTCTACACACTCTGATTGTGCTTGGGTACTTTCTTCTGTACTGGTATGGTTAGAACATATTTTCCATGTGGCAGGTTGAAAAGCAAGAGAGGCTTTTACCTGCAAGAGGCATGCTGCCGTGAGGGTAGGCCGTGGACTCGGTCACTCACGAGGATTAACTGAGGGGCGCGCAATAAGGTGTTGGCCTTATTCCTCAGTAACCATGAGTCTCCCTACAGCATGGATTGGAATGAGTTAACGTGGTCTCAGCCATCGCACTAACTCCCCACCACGAAAAGTGGGATATTTGAAGGGCATGAAGACGATCATGGCACCCTTGATATCGCCTGGAGAAACAAAAGAAATTATTAAACTATAAGGTTGTAAATAAGTAATAACTAAAACTCATGACTTGGAAGTAAAGTAATGGAGAGTACAACCTTAGGAAAAAAGAAATAAAAATAAAAGAAGATTCTAAATCTTAACACATTGCACACACAAAAATAGAAAATCAAAAGCAATTTAGGAATAGTTAAGTAAAGAAATCCTAAATTAGAAGATTGGATAAATGCATATGACATTACATTATGGCACCAATGAACACTAGAAAATTGTAGATGGTTACAGTGCAAAAGAATCTATGGCATATGTTTAATTGAATTACAATTTTTTAACATGAATTGCTGAGAAGATTTTTGGGGACTTGGGAAGTACCAAAGGATCTCCAGGGTTCAGAATGAAGAGATGAAAAGAAAAAAAAATACGATAAATGAAAAGAAGGTAATCTAGTCAAAGAAAGCGCTGGACCACCGA
>LPNX010001464.1:57545-118572 GCA_001517045.1 Pseudotsuga menziesii | reverse complement strand
TCATTAAATAATTGAGGCATCACATATATTTATATGTATTATCATGGAGCAGGGATGCTCACATTAATTGAGCCATTAATTAAGTGACAGACCTGATTCTAAATCCATTATCGGTTTTATAGCCTTTAATCGAGGATACGTCTTTAACTTCATTTTATATAATTGTTGAAGAGACGTTAAGTTTTGATTTTGCTGGAACATAGCCACTGATTAAGGAGACGTTAAGAATTTTTCAGGAGAGGTTTTGCTTAAGAGGGAGAGCAAGCGCTGCATCTGGGGGGAAGCAACAAGCGCTTCCAGCAGAGATTACTTAAGTCTCTAAAATTGATCTTCATTAGGAGGGATGCTGCCTGAGATTTGTGAAAATGAATTCAATAAAACCACTTCCCTGATTTCCTTCATTTGATGGGAGCGTTAATGCTCTTTTCTCACTGGCGATGGATCGGTGGATGGGAGCTCTTTTATTTACACGACTGGGAGTGCATTCTAATGTGAATGTTCAGATCCGAATTAAAGATTTTTTCCACAATATGTCTCAGCCCCGAACGCATGTCTCACGCCATGGTAAGTCGATTTTTGGTATGCTGAAATAGAGGTTAAGAACTAGAAATCGTGGGTAAGATCCAGGGTTAACATGTTCTTTGAGTTGGATCGTGTGCATTAAGGAAATGTGAATATCCTTTCTGTATATATATATATCCTTCATTTGTTGAACATGCGACAGTTAAGCTAGATCCTTTCTATGTATCATAACTTCTGCCGGTGCAGTGCTGGGTTAGTATCATGGCCTTATTTTTCTGCTATTTTTTTATAGATCAAATAGGGCGTGGTCGCTATGTGAAGCATATATTTTGGTAGTAGCCATTGGTAGTCCCTCAACGTCTTCAACAGAAAATGCCCCGAGTCTTACCCTATATTTCGAGGCCTCTGTTGAATGCTTACTTGACTGCGTCTCACAGCTATTGTGCTTGCGAGCTGTCAGAAATGGAGGTCCTCCATTTATACACTTGAGCTGGTCGGTCTAAGAATCAACCTCCCAAACGCCTGGCTGTGCATAGGTGAACATACACCTAAATAGCCATCCCAAGAGCGAACTGTCTTAATTAATTTTTTTTATATGAAGACTGTTGTTTGTCTTGATATAACCGTCCGGGATTGATGCTTCCATTACACAGTTCAACCAAGGAGATCTTTTATGACATATCTTTAGCTTTGATAATTTATAGCCGGCATTGTAGCAACTTTATGTCTTCTCCTAGGTATGCTTATGGATTTTCATTTGTAGAGAGCCTTTTGATTCCTCGTGTTTGATGTTGTTGTTTTTTTGCATTGGACAAGATAATTGCAATGCTTAAAGTATGAATCTAGTGGCCAGACTCTAAAGTTGCATTTGGGACAAGATAATCGCTATATGTAAAGCATGAATCTAGCAGCCGGGCTCTAATCTTTGCATTTGGTTCTAATATAGGACTTTGGTAGATAGCGTGTCTCCACTTTATATGTGTTTGTCTTGATGACAGTAAACGTAGATGTAAGACAGTGTTCCGTATTAATAATAATCCATATAAAGTCTGATATTGTCTCAATAATAATTCATATAAAGTATGCAGCTTATAAATCATAGATATAAGACTGCATAAATATTCATATAAAGTGTGCGACTTGTTGATGATATTAATAGAAGATATCAGACTGCATTCTGTCTTACCAATATTCATATAAAGTCCGTGACTTGCCTTGGTAATATTGAACATACATTTAAAGACCGTTGTTTGTCTTAATGATTTGGAAATAGATATAAGGACGAATGTGCCACACTAAGGTTGTTTAATAAAAGGCAATAAGGAGCAATATGACTCCGAATCTAAAAATTGCACACGCGCCTATGCGGATGAGTTAGTTTGAACGTAGAAGTAACCTTGTCCACTTGGATATGTCGCATTAAGGTCTTGATTCATAATTATTTTGTATGGGATGTAACCCTAGCATCCCTTGAAAGGATTTTTCATTGGACCCAGTGTTAGGGGTAATCAAATACTCTATGAGGAGTACTTGAATTGTAAACCAAAGATGTGCAGACAACAAAGTTGTTGTGGTTTGTAACCCTCCATTTTGGGGAAATTAATATTATATGACGCTACGGTTTGGTGGACATAACCCCGAGTTTGGGGTGAACCATGTACATCTTTTCTCTGTGTGATTAGTTCTTATGTTTTGTGTTTTGCATGAGTTAATATCTCATATATGTTCATGACGTTAAGAAAAATTGCTCTTATATGTTGAAATTCACAATGTTAAGAAAGATTGCTCTGATATGTTGAAATTCACAATGTTAAGAAATATATTGCTCATATATGTTGAACTTCATGATGTTAAAAAGGATTGTTTATGCATCACGTTTTAACGCTATAATACTAGTTGCAGCATGACGGATATTCGGATTTCAAGCCCTTTAAAATGTACATAAAGTGCCAAATATTACAATGCGTATGCATGCCCCCTTCCATGTTTTGAACTAAAGTCTTTCTGTGGGATACACATAAATTATAATGCCTTATATGTTGATTCGCAATGAAGGGGATGTATTTCTTAGTTGTTACTTTAATAAGGAGAAGTAAGATTTAAGGTACTTGAAAAAAAAAATAGAAATCTCCTTAGCAGTACATCGTTACAAGAAAACCTCGGTTGGGTTTTCAGTATTCATTTTAATGAAGTATCTCGAGTATTTTCAATGCTAGGATTTCAAGGATAACTATTCCAAGCCATATTTAGTAGTAAATTGAATGTAATTTGCATGACTGATTTTCTAACAAGAAGAATAGATGTAAGTCGTTGAATGATTGTCTTTCCATGCGTACAGATTGACCTTATCAAATTGATTTGAACATGTTTCATCCGACACTAATAGGATTGACTCTTTGTAGTAGTAGTGAATCGAAAAATTCACCATTTTTCACACCAAATGGCACTAAGGTACAGGAGGTACGCTACATGTTTCATGTGAATTATTCAAATTCATCCATGGATACTGGCACCCCATAAGAATCTACATCTTTTGCACATGAAGGGCTAGAATAATATGTAGATGACCCATATTCTTCTCCATTATCAATGCATGCACCATCTCAGTCTACATCTATGCCCATCATTTGAGATGGCATATTCCTTCTCAATCTACGACTTAGTTTAGCAAGAATCCCATCTTGCAACTTATTTTGGATAAAACCTCTAGATAATCTATATTGTCTTCGAGCAAAGAGTGTCTTTATTTGTAAACTTGAAATCATAAACAAGTATATCAATTTCCTCTAATTTCAAGATATCAATGGGGGGAAAATTTATTTTTTGACCTTTTCTTTTTCTCTTTCTGCAATTTTTGTTTTGTTTTTAAATGTATTTTTTTAAATTCATGTAGTATTAATTTAAGTAAGGATTTCCCTCTATCCTATTATTTTTATTTTTAATTTTTTAAAATATATTTTCTAAACCTACTTAAATTCCACCTCGCCCCTTAAACACCCTAACCGCCCTAATATTACAATAATAAAAAAATTAAACCCCTAACACCCCCCCTCGGCCACACCATTATGATAAAATAAAATAAAATAAATTTAAAACATGCCCCCTCAACATTATAATATTCTTTTTTTAATAAATAAGTCCTTAACCCTCTAACCCCCCCCCCCCCCTCACAACATTACATTAAAAAAAAAATTAAACACCCCCCAACCCGCTAAATCCCCAACAAGATTACATTAAAGAAAAATAAAAAATATGTCCCCCCACAATGTCACATCACTTCTATTGCTTCTATAACAAACCATCTTCATATGTTCCTCTTCCTATGTTCTCCTTCATTACCATTTCCAAACTCCCCCAGTTCCCCTTACCTTCCTATTTAATGCTTCTTCCCTTCCTCCACATCAGATTCCTCCACATCCCTTCCCTCTCCTACTACACCCTATGCCTCATCTACTCTTCAATTTCCTACCATCTTCTCTTCCTTATTGTCATCCCTACTTTTGATTTTCTTTTTCTCACATTGCTATCTATGAATTCCATAACCCACCATCTTCATATGTTCCTCTTATCATGTTCTTCTTCATTACCACTTCCAAACTCCCCCACTTACCCTTTTCTTCCTCTTCAATGCGTCTTCTCCCCCTCCTTTGACACCACTCATGTGTACTAGGGGTATAAGTTCCACTCAAATAAATATATATTAAATAGTACACTCTAATAATAAAAATGGATATCATTATCAAAAAAGGAAAAATAATATATTTTTCATAATTTTAAGGTGTCTTACATATACGTTTAATAATAATATTTCTCACTAAATATACATTACATCAATAAGTTTAATATATTTTACATGTGTATCTAGTAATAATAATTCCCATTAAAATATTATTTTGATATTATTTTTATAAAAATATTAATGTACATTTTATATATAAGTGTAATTTGTACTTTATTTTCACACAATAATATTAAAAAACTGCGTCTTGATATTTTACAAACCATATTCCTAAATGTTACATCCATAAATTAATAATCAACTAGCCAAGATTAGATTAAATCCATTAACTCTAACTAAATTTGAATAATATAAAAGAGATTTAAAAGAAAACTAAATTTTGCCAAATAATTTAATAATGTGATTTAGAGACCTAAGTTTTAGGACAAAGAAAATAGTATTTTTTTGAATTATAATTTAAAAAACAATACTCTACAAAAATATAGCATAGATTTTTAAAATGAAAATTTAAACAAAGAATACCACTCTCATTCTAATGATAACTCTACTTCCAGTCACATGTCAAGCTTGAAAAACAAAATAATTGGAGACAAAATTATTCTATTTCTACTTATCCATTTCTGAATAATTTAATAATAAATTTATTTTAGAAGTAAGATAAAAATTGAATATAAAGTGGCGTCGATAATTTAATAGTAAATTTCTTTTAGAATTAAGAAAAAAATTGAATATAAAGTGGCGTCAAAAATTCATATATAGTGATTGATTGTTATATACTCTAAAATAACCCAAACTATTTCCTAAAGAATGTTTTTGGGAGATTTTGAAGCAATAAAAAACTTTAAAAGAATTTCATAGCAATGTTTTTAATTTTTTAATTAATATATAGTAAAAAAAATGATTTCAACATGCTACAAACCAAAAACCCTAAAAGATAACACCTTATTTAGTCTAAATATAATGAAAATAGAGATGTTGTTGTTTCTTATAGGCCACACTAAACCATATGTATATTCTTCATTGGATCGGCTCTTTCGATCCCAATTCAAATGTCCAACCAAGCTGAGCTCTTTCGATGAGATGGAGGGCCACTCATCCAGCGGTGTTACGCCGCCTCAATAATTCAATGTACGCAGAGGTGTTATGTTGCCTCAATAATTCAACGTACACAGATGTGCAGTCACACATTCGATGAGTATTTCACCATTATCCATTTCTGCCTATAAATACAAGAATTTCAATCCATCCTATCCCGAGAATACACAAGAAGGACTCTTATCCAAATGCCCCTCCTCCTACATTCACTTTCAGTTTAGGTATCCTAGCCACTAAAACTGTTGCAGCGCTTCCGGGGAGAAGGGAGGAGGGATTGGAGCTCCCGTCCCTCGGGCGCCAAAGGGCCGCCCCTCATCGGCGGCGTGATTCTTAGAATCACACTGCCGATGAGGGGCGGCCCTTTAGCACCTAAGGGAGGGGAGCTCTTCTCCCTCGTCCCTTCCTCATCTCCCTCTCCTGCACTTTGCTTCCGTCTCTATCTCTGCTTCGGGTGCCGGGTCACCTGGGTATGAAACTCATAGCGGTGCTTTTCTCCATGTTGCATGTTTCTTTTTATATTAGATGGATGGTCATCCCCACACTTTGATCCTATTAATTCAAAATTTCCTATTTTTCTTAAGGGGAGGAGCGACGTAAATAAAAGAAGCGTGAGGGTGGAGGGAGGCGAGGAAGAGAGGAGGGAGCGGAGCTTCCCTCCCTCATGTGCCAAAGGGCCTCCCCTCATCGGTCATAGGGGTGCATTTCTCCATGTTGCGTGTTTCTTTTTATATCAGATGGATGGTCATCCCCACACTTTGATCCTGTTAATTCAAAATTTCCTATTTTTCCTAAGGGGAGGAGCGACGTAAATAAATGAAGCATGAGGGCGGAGGGAGGCGGGGAACGGAGGAGGGAGCGGAGCTTCCCTCCCTCGGGTGCCAAAGGGCCTCCCCTCATCGACGACGTCAATGAGGGGAGGCCCTTTGGCGCCCGAGGGAGGGAAGCTTTACTCCCTCCTCCCTTCCCCGCTTCCCTCTGCTAAGCTTTGCTTTCGTCTCTATCTCTACTTTGGGTGCCGGGTCACCTGGGTATGAAACTCATAGGGGTGTTTTTCTCTGTGTTTCTTCTTTCTTGTTATATCAGATGGACGGTCACCCCCATACTCAGATCCTGTTAATTCAAAATTTCTTGTTTTACCTAAGGGGAGGAGCGACATAAATAAATGAAGAGCGGGGTAGAGGGAGGAAGCAAAGGGAGGAGGGAGCAGAGCTTACCTCCCTCGGTTGCCAAAGGGCCACCCCTCATCGGTGTCCTGATTCTGAGAATCACGCCGTCGATCAAGGGTGGTCCTTGGGCACCCGAGGGAGGCCCAAGCTCCGTTCCCTCCTCCCTTCGTCACCTCCCTCTGCTACACTTTGCTTCCGTCTCTATCTCTGATTTGGGTGCCAGGTCACCTCGGTATGAAACTCATAGGGATGATTTCTCTGTGTTGCTTATTTATTGTTATATCAGATGGATGGTCATCCCCACACTCTGATTCTGTTAATTCAAAATTTCTTGTTTTGCGTAAGGGGGGAATCCACGTAAATAAATCATCATTTCATTAAATAGGTCATTGCTTAGTCTCAGGTTAACATGAAAATGATTATGGATCTGTTGGATTGGAAATTATGTGGAGGCTGTGCGTCGCCATTTCCAATCCAACAGTTCCAAGATAAATGATCACCTTGTATGTTGTGCGTCGGACATTAAACTCTACCTAGGTTGAGGGCACAGAATCATGGTAACATAAGGGTTTCACCCTATAAGGGCTTAGCACAATCTTCAAAATTCATTCCATTCTATTTGAATCATGTTGGCTTCTTGGCTTGCATGGTCTATTGCGGTTCAGTCCTAGCGCTTCAAGTATATCCTTGCTGAACATAGTAAACGCTTCGAGTTTCAAAGGTAACAGTTTCTCTGAAAATCAGTGTGATGTACTGGGTTTTTAGAAGGCCATTGGTTTAGATTGTATTTAAATGATAATCAGTGTGATGTACTGGGTTTTTAATAAGGCCATCCCTATGAGTTAGTCAAGTAGACAAATACATGTTGGGTTATATCTTTAAGACTCACAATATTGTTTTGGAAATTATTTTTCTAGGCATCTTTCCCAATACGTTTAGCTTTAATTCTTTTTATTTTCAAAATATTTTGTCTTATGGCTACATCTATGACCCTCGTCAGGCCTGATATTCTGTTGTTCTGACGTGGGCATCTATGATACCCATCAAGCCTGGTGTTATTTTTTTCTGGCTAGCATCTATGGTACCACATTGTAAGTTGTTTTTCTGGCCGGTATCTATGATTCATAGCATGCATGTGGATACAACAATCACTTCGTTATCAACTTCTCCAATGGTTATTTCTTATGCAGCTGCCTGTTTACCCTAGATGTCACCAAAACTTTTGTTATTTTCAACTGTTGACTTTTAAAAGAAATGTAAAGGATCTTAATTATTCAACTCTTTCATTTTTTTTTTCTGAAAGCCCGTTCAAACTACTGCATGTCACTCCTCACAACGTTTTCAAATAATTTGTGTCTAATGTCTACCTTTCCAACATAAGTGATCTGGATTACCTACCTGCGAAAGGTGATATGGTCTCTCTTTCTGATTATCGTTCAAAAGAACAAAAGCTTCCATGTGACCATTGTCTATGTGAGCTAATAAAAATTTTGCATGGCTTAGCTGAATATGTGTGCATTCAATGGAGGTGTTTGGCACAAAGAACTAAAAAAATTCGAGAAAGGCTCGTGGTAGATAGGTCCAATGGAGGCTTTTTGACACAAAGAACCAAAAAAAAATACATTGGATTTGACCAGCATTCTACTTTATATATATTTAGTTGATGACATGTGATAGTCTAAACATATTAATACTACTTTATTGAAAATGAATCCAATATGCTTTGCAGTGGAATTGTGAATGAAAATGAGACAAAAAAGATCCAATATGATTTACAATGGAATTGTAAATGTAATTTAGCATGGGATTATGGATTCTTCCCAAGACTATGGATGTAAGTTAAAACCTATTTATTTTAGATTGTGACAGTGGAGCATGCATATTGTGGTGGACCTATAAATTAAAAGATAAGCAATGAAAAATACTAAATATCGCTGAATTAAAATTGAATTATGGATAGACTTATTCTAAGTTGATTTCAATCTAAAATATTCTATATACTTAAACAAACTAGTTTTTATGGCCCATTGGAGAGCAATTGACATTGAAAACATCACCATTAATAAGTAACACGAAAATATGGAATGAAGGACATCAACATTCGAATACATTCCATACTTTAATATGGGGTTTATTAAATGGCCCATTGAAGAGCAATTGACATTGAAGACATCACCGTTAATAAGTAACATGAAAATATGGAATGAAGGACATAAACATTCGAATACATTCCATACTTTAATATGGGGTTTATTAAAGCCCAACTGACATTGAATACATCACCGTTAATACATTTTGATCACTATGTTCCAAAGTAGAAAATTATGTTATTAATACACACATCTAGGGGGCAAAAAGGCTTGTTGGCTCCAGTAGCTCAATGGACTACAGATAATGTTATGTTCATTCATGTTACTTATATAATACACTTTCTTTCTATCATGGGAGTAACCTTGGCACATATTGGAATTGTTGATAGGAAGTAATAAAACTTTTTCAATCGGGACACGGTATGTTTGGGTGCGTATATTCATCCGTCCAGGAACTAGTTCGGTAAAACTACTCTTTTTTCCTCTCAACCCGAGCCAATTTCTGATGAGCCATTTCAAAGGGGTAAGTGCCATACAGGAAGAACCATGCCCATTTAATCCTTATGGTCTCTATGTGTTAATATATGGTATCGCATATCTATTTACGTTAAACTTTATCCATTTCAAAAGGTAGGTATGAAAATCCATGAAAATATGGAATGAATGGACATAAACATTCCAATACATTCCATACTTTAATATAGTATGAATTAAACCCCAAGATGAATACGTAGCCTCTCTTCAATGAATGCAACTGTATTCTAGAAAAAAGGTAGGACATAAAATTTGCTTACTAAATAATCATAAAAATTAAGGTTTAATTATTTTAATTTAGTTCACTAAAGTATTGATTTCCACATATTTCATATAATATCATTCAAATGATTTTTTATTTTTCACCATCTCAAACTATAACATTGTGAATAATCTTGATTCTAGTAAGAAATGTTTTATTCATTCAATAAGACCTTAACTTCTATTTTTATTTGAGTGTTTGAGAAATTTTATCACCATCTCAAACTATAAATGTGGATAAAAATTGCTTTATTTATTTATCTTTTACCATTTCAAAGTATAATATCGATTTTAGTAAGAAATATTGTGATCATCTAACAAGACCTTAACTTCCATTTTTATTTGAATGTTTGATGTAATGAGTTTTTAGCATATTTATGATTATTCATGTGCAATTAAAGTTGGATTAGTTTTTATGTTATTTTAGCTAATCAATTCTCAATTAATACTATGTCACTTCTTAAGAACATTTACAAAATTGGTGAGTTCATCTAATGAATTGCAAGGTGCAAGCTTTTCAATGAGAAGATATGTGGAGTAATTTTTCTTCTCTCATTTCATTGATATCATTTATGTATGTCGAATGCAAAAGACCCATCGATCTCTAAAACAAAACAAAACAAAACAAAAAAACTAAAAAAGATAAATCATTATGTTGTCGTCTTTGAGAACATTTGAATGCATTGAATATCAAAGGAAACTTGAGCAGTGATTAATGACATTAAAGAATGAGAGTAGGTGACAAAAAAAGGTGATCATTAAATTTCATCTTTAGTACCATTAGCTACCCCCGTTATGATACCCTCACCCTCCATCATGGCATTCCTTTACTTGGTTTCTCAACAACTAAGGAGGAGGGGGAGCAGGAGGGGGGTTAAATTTTTTTAATTGTTTTTAATGTGATACTGATGTTAGGGTTAGAGGGTTACGGGTTAAGAGTGACTGTAAACATCTATTAAAATCCACAAGCGTTGATTAATTATCTCATATATACATTTTCAAGAGAAGGATATTGGGTCTTAGATTTGTTCTCGAGTTCACGTAAAAAAATTCTGATATTACATATCAAAGCATATTTCAAGTTTTATTGTGTTTTTTCTTATTGATTTTTTTTTAAGTATGCTTCTTTATGCTATTTGACTTAACTATTTTTTCTTTTGGTGATTAGGTACAGCAATAACATGTTCCTTACATAAAGGAAGAAATTGCATATCCATTCATAATGATCCACTGCAACGCAATTACATCAAGCAAAGAATTAATGCTATTCAACTTCTTCTAGATGAATTGCAAGAAGTTGGTTTGAAGAAAGGAGAGTTTAGTGAAACACTTGTGGCGAAGATGTCAAAAGAACCTCAATCCCATTAAGAGGGATGTTTGGAAAGGAGCACTTTGGGTATCTTTCACACATAGAAGACCAAATGGAAGAGGACAATAATGTCCATGACAAAAGCCAAGCTCAGAAAATTCCAATTTCGTTGATTAATTTGGCATGTATGATATTGTTGATTAGTTTCATGTCTTGAAGAAAATGCTAAATTTGACAACGTTTTGATAAGATATAATAGTAATGTTTTGACTTTTAGACTTTATTTCAGAAATAAAATTTCACTATATATTGTTTCTAATATGTTATTTAAAAATATATGGTATAGTTTTTCTTGAATTTATGTGAATCATCACTTTTTGAAAAATAATATAAAATAGTATCATTTTTATACAAAAAATCTCTAAAAATCCATTGAAAATGGTTTTAATTGTCTTTATTTTCTAGACCTTTTTACAATTTTGTCAATAAAAATGTCTTATTTTGTCCATAACAATGTCTTATTTTAAAGAAAAAATTGCAAAATGTATATGGTTTTCATTATAAATTACTTCTAAATGCATGTTATTTTGTTAAATTTCTAAAAAAACACTTCAAAATAGAAATTAAAAATATTTTACGACAAAGATGATTCAAAGGCCCAAAAAATGCCTCAAAATGAAAATGTGTGATACTGGTATCAACCCTTTTTGAAACAGAGGTAAAAATAACTACTAAAATTAGGAGAGAGAAAAACGAGAATTGTGTCGAATTCTCGTTTCATAGTATAAGTGGTTTGCCTAGTATATGTTCAGATACCAAAAGAAAAGATAACCAAGTTGGACCCTTCCGAAAAGAAGGGAATATTTGTAGGATACCATGGAGTCTCCAAATCCTTAAGAATATACATTTAAGGATTACATCACATGGACATGAGTAGAGATGTAACATTTGACGAAGAAGAAACTCTCAAGTGATCCAGAATCTTCCAGTAGGAAGAAGTATATGAAGAGGATGTTCCTCCCAGAAATGTAGAAGCTGCACCATCCCCTGAAGATGAAACACGAGAAGACCATGATATGGTAGAACCTCAAAAACATCCTACTATGAATATGTCATGAAAGATAAATCCTTCTTGGGCAATAGAAATTATACAAGAAGAAGAGAAGTATGGAGCTCCGGAAGGCTCCATCAGTGTAAGCAATAATCCAAAGGAACTTTCTAGTTATGTGGCTTTAATGTGTGATCTTGTAGATCAGTAACCTATGAGTTATGAATAAGCTAGAAAAAATAAATAATAGGTAGAAGCATTGACAGAAGAATACCAATCAATAATGAAGAATGATGTTTAGGATATAGTTCCCAAACCAGAAGGAAAACATGTGGTATATTCCAAGTGGATATACAAGATAAAGCATGCAGGTGATGGAAGTATTCAAAAATAAAAGGAAACATTTGTGGCTAGAGGATTCTCTCAGAAAGAGGGAATTGATTATGAAGAGAAATGTGTGCCAGTAACAAGGTACACTTCCATTAGAACCATCATGGCACTTGCATCCATGATGAAGTGGAGGTTACACCAGATGGATGTGAAAACAAATTTCCTAAATGGTGTTATTGAGGAAGAAGTGTACATAAAACAATCACTGAGAATTGAAGTTGAAGATAGACAAACTCACATATGAAAGTTAAAGAAGGATATATATTGATTGAAGAAAGATCCTAGAGCTTCGTACGGAAGGATAGATATTGTTTTAACGGCCTTGGGATTTATCAAAAGCAAATATGACCCTAAACTTTACTTTAAGGTTATGGATGATGGAACTACCATATTATTGTTGTATGTGGATGATTCATTTCTGATAGAAAATGAGAAAAGGATTGTAGAGTGCAAGAACAAGCTCGCCGAATAATTTGATATGAAAGACCTTAGATTGATGGACTATTTTCTAGTTCTGGATGTATGGCGGAACCTAGAAGGAATCTTTCTCAACCAAGGAATGCATGTCATGGAAATCCTAAAAATATTTGATATGTTGGAATGCAAAGCCATGGCCACACCAATGGATACCAACCTGAAGTTGTTAGCTGATGAATCATCAGATTTAGTGGATGTGACTCAGTAAAAAAATATTATTGGGTCGTTGATGTATCTGACAAATATTGGGCCAGATGTGTGTTTTTTTGTGAACACCCTAAGTTGGTATCTAGTTGAGCCTAAATGTGTTCACCTGGTAGCTGCAAAGCATGTGATGAGGTACCTAAAATGTAGATTAGACTTTGGTCTATACTATGTTGGAGATCATGACTATAGATTGTATGGTTATACAGATGTAGATTGGGCTGTAAGTGTCTCAGACTGGAAGAGAACCTCAACTATATGTTATTGTATGGGATCCACCATGATCTCATGGTTTAGGAGGAAGGAGTCTAGTGTTTCTCTCAGCACAACTGAAGCAGAGTATATAGCATCTTGTTCTTCCATTTGTGAAGCCAAACGGGTTCAGAAATTGATTTCAGGTCTATTTGAATTGGATGTTGATACTACGGTAATTATATGTGACAACTAGAGTTTTATAAAGATGACAAAGAACCTAGCGTTCTATGACACGTCAAAGCACATAGAAATCTTTTATTTTTACATACGGGATATGGTACAAAAGAGAGTTATAAATCTCCAGTATGTGACCACTGATAAGAAATTTCCTGATGTGCTGACTAAGCCTCTTTCTTGATTGACTACTTCCATGACAACCTTGGTGTGGTTTGAAAGGACCTTCCTTGAAAGGGGGAGTAGTTATTATGATGTTGCCGTGGGATCGTATAATCCATGGACATTAGTCCTAATGTGATCCACAAATTTTTGTCTCTGTGATGTGGTTGGGATTGTATCATCCCTAGACATTAGTCCTAAAGAGTTCCATAGAATTTTTTCTCCATGATGTGGCTGGGATTGTATCATCCCTTGACATTAGTCCTAAAGTGATCTGGATACTTTTGTCTCTATGATGTGGTTGGGATTGCATCATCCCTAGACATTAGTCCTAAAGTGATTCACGGATTTGTTTCTTTGTGATGTGGTTGGGATTGTATCATCCTTGGACATTAGTCCTAAAGTGATCCTCATACATTTGTCTCAGTGATGTGGTTAGGATTCCATCATCATTGGAATTATGTCCAAAAATAGAGGGATTGATCATCCTGTAATTAGATCATGTGTGTTGTAGGTTATGTTGTTGCAGATGGTGTTGTTGTTGATCGAAATATCAAATTTTGTTGTAGACGATCGAGTGATTGAGTGTTGTAGATGATGTTGTTGTTGATATAAAGCTAATTTTTTTTTGTAGATGATCAAGTGATCGAGCCCTGTAGAATATGAAGATCAAAGATGAAGACTCAGTGCTGCAGACGATGATGCTCTAGTACTGAATATATTGAATGTGTTCCAATAATATGTTCTTTTGTTGAAGAAAACTTCCAATGATTGTGACACATGTATCACCCTAATGTTGTTAATGATGCTCTCTCTCCTTTCTCCTACAGGTGATATTGTTGTTTTCAGTCGAATACCCTTCTTGTTATGGGCGTGTGTTAAAATATTGTAACATTTATGAATATTATATTGTAATTTATTCGTAGATGATTTATTCCTCCTTAGGGGTTATATTATTGTATTTGTTCATCATAGAGTCATGAGGTAAAACCTCCCTTGTAAGTCAGGTGAATGCACCCTCTAGAAAGTAATATTATATTTTTTTGAGTGCTCCTAGGTAATTCAGGTTAGTTACGTTTGTTGGGGTCGACCTANAGAGAGAGAGAGAGAGAGAGAGAGAGAGAGAGAGAGAGAGAGAGAGAGAGAGAGAGAGAGAGAGAGAGAGATGTGCAAGGAGATGGAGCATTTGTTTGGGGTTTTATATTTGTACTTTTGATCATCTATATTGAGGAAGTTTTGTTGGGGGTTTTTTCCCTAGGGTATTGCCAAGATAAATCGGTGTCTATCTTATGATTTTCTTTCTTTCAATGATCCTGTATATGTTATTGTTGTGAAATTTAATTGAATACTAATGTTATATATCTTAGAATATTGAATATTAATAGGGTTAATCTTACTTACTCCTTCATGGAGGTAAATATTGTGTTGTTGAATGAGTATTTACATCTTATCTATGGTCTTCTTCATTCAACCTTTCTCTGTGTGGTTCTCTTTCTATAGTAGGAGCACTTTCCCTTGTCAAACCTATGATGTTTTTCCTTGTTACCGCATGAGGCTTCATTTGCTGGATCAAACTCTTCCTTAGGTTCAAATTATGTGTTCCTCTTCTCCTTTCCTTTCTTCTTCCTCCTTCCTTGCACATTATTTTTCTCCCCATCCAAGAGAGATTGATTTATGGAGTCTTTGATG
The DNA here is from genome assembly GCA_001517045.1 of Pseudotsuga menziesii. Classification (NCBI taxonomy): domain Eukaryota; kingdom Viridiplantae; phylum Streptophyta; class Pinopsida; order Pinales; family Pinaceae; genus Pseudotsuga; species Pseudotsuga menziesii. Next base: position 103,457 of record LPNX010001464.1, on the reverse strand, counting down.
GCTCCCATCTATATCATTATGTATTTTTCCTGAATAAGAGATTATGTGAAGGAATTAAAGGATTGCATTCTCCAATTATGAGTTGTTAGTCTCACGGAGTGTAAGGTCAATATGAACACTAAGAATTCTAGGCCAATTTTGATGAGACTTTAGAGCACCAATTTCTCATCCTTCTTACCAATCTTGCACTACTTTCATTTCATGACAATATATTTCAATTTTGAGAAACATTGTTGTATAGTTTTGAACTTTCTTGGGTTAGTTCTATTAGTTCATCCTCCATAATATGGCTCCTCATATCATCTGTCTTTCTAAACAAGGATTCTAGCTTCTCTCATGCTTCCTTTGGAGTTTTCAGTCCATCAAGATGGTAGGGTAACTCCGTGGAGATGTGGATGCACATGAAGCCAAATTCTTCATAGAACTAGTTCAGATACTTCGAATTTTCAAGATGTTGTTGGGGTTTGACATATTTTCCCATGGTGACCCTACATAGACCCTTGTTTCCCAAGACTATATGCATATTAGCCCTCCAATCAAGATAGTTTATGGGTGTGAGGATCCTAACAGTCAAATCTACTGAATTTGAATCCTTAAGGGTGTGAAAAGAATGCTGTAGAGGAGAAAAAAAATTAAGTGTAAAGTGATCAAAACATTCATGGAAAATTGAAAACACATGAGGAAAAAAATTTCCAGCATAACATTACATGAATTATTGTTAACATCTATGTAGTGCAAAGATGTTACAATATAGAGTACTCAAATACAATATGTATGATTCAAATTACCTAGCTTGGATTGACACCAAATAACTCTATCTGTTGAAAAATACCACTAGAACTCACTAATGCAACTCCAAATGACTAAATCACTTAACATTCAATTAACCGACTCAATTAGGTGAACAAAGGAGCCCAAATTCCTCAAATTAGTGAAAAGTGGTGCTGGGATGACTGAAGGTGAACTAATTGTGGTTGATCTAAGCATAATTGAACATAGACTAGGGAAAAAACATGGTGACTACTGGTCTCACTGAGTGTGGGTTCCTAAATTATAGGGATTGATCTCTAAAGCTCCCAAACTCATGTAAACCAGTGCAATAGGTGGTAGGTGTCGCCCAGATGAGTCCCCCATGACACTACTGAGGTGGTGTCATATTCCAAATCTAGTAAATGGAATTTAGAATATGGTGGTCAAGGGAGAATATATAGCTAAATTATAGGGATTTCTCTCCATAACTCCCAAACTCATGTAAACTAGCGCAACAAGTGGTAGGTGGCCCGAGATGATCCCTCCATGGAACTAGTCAAATGACATCAAAATCCTAATCTAGGAAATGGAATTTGGACTATGGTGGCCAAGGGAGGATTAATTAATAATCTTAACATACATATCCCTTCTCATCGAGCAAAATTATCATGATTTCTAAGAACTTTCCATATTGACAATTTTTGTTAGATTAATGTTATAGACACTTTTCTATTTAAATATCAGAAACATATGAATTCCCAATTTAGAACCTAGAGGTGCACCATTGTTCCCCTTTGGATAATATTTTGTAACCCTATCTATATGCTTCATAAAAATCTTGGAGATGAAAGTTACTACCTTCCAAACTTTGTTATTTTTCACAATTCTGCACTCATTTCTTTAGGTGTAGTTAGCTTCAAAGACTAACTTAACCCACCTACAAAAGAAAATCTAAAAAAAAGAAAAACTTTTCTATAGGGTGTTGTTAGTACATATATAATGGATCACTAAAAACATTCACATCTCTTATATGAAGCTACAATCATCTTCTGCAAAAATATGGTTTTGACTACTTTGACTTTTGCTAATTTTCCCATACTTAGAATTTTTTGCAATTCATGAGTATAATGTTATAGAATATCGAAATTGTAAAATTTTCCCAATTTTACAATGTTCCTGTAGAAACCTTTAAACTCGGGAACTAACTTTCTAGATTTAGAAAAGAAAAAAAACTTTGTACAAAAAAATATGACAAATAAGATCGACTGGATTTTTTTAATTACCGCCACCTACAATTCGAGGGTCAAATCCAATTAATGTTTCCCCAATTAACCTTGGTGAAAATGCGTTAGTTTTATTCAATTACCAAAAGTTGTAATGGCTCACCCAAAAAGCATGTTTGGAATGTTTTTTCTTGGATATGTTTCCTATTAAAAGTAAACACATGGATAGGGGCTATCTACCAAATGCCTTGCCAATAAGTCATTATCGAGTGTGCAAGTTGTAGATGCATTGTTATCTTGATGCATGATGAGACACGTACAATGTGTATACTTTCATGGTTATTCTGTCTAGATTGACATAGATCCACCTTGTATATTTTGTAACTATGATCATTTTATGGGAATGGATCCACTGTGTATCATTTTTGTGGCCATGACACACTTATATATCACATGGATCCCCTCTGTACTCTTTCATGGCCATTATTGTTACATTAGTTACATATACGTCATGGATCCATATTGTATATGTGTGATGCCCATGTTCTATCATCTTCAGCTTGGACATATCTACCGTAGGAAAAATATTGTGTGAGATATTTTATTTTTTAGGTACTTTGTGAGGGATAGGAATATTAGAATATCCATCCATGTTTTTTAACATCCCATTCATGAATATTATAATGAATTTTGTACATCATGTTCCCTTTAAAGCTCATACATTATGGGGAATCTATTATATCCCAAATCCACACTTCTTTGTCTATGACAACAATTAAAATGCAACATTTGAAATGTTGAATGTTCGTTCACATAAAAACCGAGTCATGGATTGAACAACCTTGATTTAACTTAAGTTATTATGGCCTTAATAATTTATGTAAATCCTTATCCATTCTCATTTACCCATAAAGGTTTAATCCTTTATAATAGAATAATCACACCCAGTGGTCATGGAGAATGTGAGGCGTTTACATCTCGTCTCTGATTTGCAAGTGAACGCAACAAATTGTTGAATTTAAATGTTTCCCACTATTTTCCTATAAACCATTTTCTTGTTAGTCTTTTATTAGGCATGAATTCCCTAAAAAAATATTAAAAATTAAATTAATTTTGAAATTGAGGAAGTTGTGGTTGTTTTGGAAACCACCTACAAAGTTACTACTTTCACAACCTATATTCACTACTATAAAAGAATGTGAGTTAGACAGAATTCGGGGACCCTCTTCCATAGAAAAGTTATTATAGAATATTTTACTATAATTTACTTCTCTTTTCATCCATTATTGATCATTATTGATCCTATTCCCTTGTATGATGAATATGTTTCCCTAAAAAAGTTTTGAACCTTGGAGGAGAGACCTTGGAATTTGGTTTTTGACAAGGTGATAAGAAAAACATGGTATGGATTATATTATTTTCTTCTATTTAATATAGATGGAACATCTGTCCCTTCCCAATTTATTGTATTGGATTTGGCTTGTGCATTGATGTTCATTTAATTAACTATTTTTCAATTATAAGTTATATTTGAATTTAAATAATCCTTAGGGAGAGAATCTGTTTGAGAAAGGTATTGTGTTTGTTTTGTAGGTTTTTAGGCTACAGATATGGAGTATACCTAAAGGAGCAAATAAATATATGACCATAATTCATAAAAAACATGCATTAACTTATTTTCTTTCAAGCCCTTTAATTTACACTTATTAGATCTTGATTGATACTTAAAAGGTCTAAATTAATTGCATTCAAACCCTTAGGTGTATGTCTTATGTAACTCTAGTTCATTGGTGATAAAGCCCCAATCATTTGGATATTTTCATTAACAACAGAAATTGTGAATCCGATAGGATAACCATTTGTGGGGAATCTTGGTCATTTCTTATAGTGTTTTTGAGTTGTTTGAACCTTTATTAAATTGGAAGACACCTTTGATATCCGAAGAAACATTTTATTTTGGATTTTTTGAGTTTTCATATTTGATTTCCAAACCCCTCCAGAGTCATTTGCTTCCTCTAGTACTTATGGAGGTGATTTCCTTGGTAATCAGTGTGGAACCTTATGCTAAGTAGAAAATCATTCACTAGCAACCTAAGTTATAGGTGTCAATTCCCTTAAAGTGTGATTTTTTCACATTTTTCTTTATCTTGTTGACTTAAGTGAATTTGTTATAAACTCTCTAACTATGTAGCTAAGGCTGACCTGGGCCCATTAGGATTAATCTAGGTGTTGTTTGTTTATTTTAAACATTCTTTTGAATCAACGTAATGTGAAAATATTAAAAGTATCATTGTCTTGTTTTTCGTTTTGCTCTTTATGATTTGGTAAACCTTTATTATGAAAGATCGTAACATAATTATTCATGTTTATATCTATGATTATGCCATTTTTATGCAAGGATGAATATTAACCAAACCTTGTGCCTAGCAATCTGGATTAATTGCTCAAATTTATAAAAAAAAATACTCAACTTGTTTCCTTTGAATTTATCAAATTTGTGTGGTTGAAAAGTGTCGTTCTTATGGCTTCTTTAACTTGTAGTGATAGGATATCAATATTTGTCTCCATTGTTTGCATTAGTGTTGTTTTCATTTTTAGTTTTGTGAAATTGAATTTTTTTCATTTGAAAAGTGAGTTTGTATTGTGCATCAAAGGTAAAATCTACATTTCTGTTTGCATGAATTTTGAATTTCATTTGAAGAGCAATCTTGCACTTTCCATTTAAAAACAAAAAAAAAAATGTATTTTATTTATGTAATCACAGCTGCATTTCAGACTGAGTCTTCATTTTCATTCAAAGCATTGAGTTGCATTTACGCTTAAGATTGAGTCTACATTTCAATACAAGAGACTTAGTTTTCATTTTTTTTGAAAAAGTGAAAAATATATAATTTTTCATTTGCATTTGAAAACATTGCACTTCACATTAAAATTGTGTATATGCAATGAAATTTTAAAATTAGAAAAGGCTCGTATATCAATATGAAAGATATATCAATATGAAAGATTTTGATTTCTTACATTTGCATTAAAAAAAATGCATTTTGGAATGATTGCATTATGAAATTTGGGTTTGGTGGTTTTGAGAGTGCTTCATATTTCACTAAAAAGAGAAAAATAAATGACATTAAACTTGAATATCTTTAATTGCATTTACTAGTGCTTGATATGTCATTTAAAAACTGCAAACACGTACTTTGCATTTAAAATATTTAGGTTCACTTAAGTTTCTTCCTATGTCTTCATGCACAAAATTAGTGTTCATGTTATGGATAAAATTACTATCCTTATGTCTAAGAATCTCAGACTCATGGTGATTTATAATTATATTTATTATGGAGAGAAAATTCCTATGGCTTGGGGTAGACCACAACAAATTGAATGACACTAGAAATCAATCCATTCCAATATGCAAGAGAAATAAATGCATCTAACACTAAGGGATACGAATTGTACCTTATTACAGATGGTTGATGTAGATCCTCATTGAGCTTTTCAAGCACGCTCATATTTATAATTCACTCTCAACAACAATAAACAAGACAATCATGCCATATATCAAATTGTTAGGAGTAATCTAGCATATATAAACCATCATGTATAAGCAAATGTAACTACATCTATGGACAAAATATTCATAGTTACACATGTAATGGACGAGGAATGGATATTTCTATTAATAATAATCAGAGATATAAAAGTGAAAAACTCTGTCGGCACCTCATCGAACCGTAGAAACCGAGTCCTCCACCTAGGTCTCCACCACTTCAGTCCTCCATCTCAATGGAAAGCTTAAAAGGAAATGGAAATCTTGGGAAGAGAATCAATGTGTGCTCCAAAGGGAAAAAGGGATGCAGACTCAAGCATAAACAAGTAAGGAAACAATGAACTATAGTTTCCTTTCTCTCCAAGATTCTTCTCCTTCAATGCATCCAAGAGGCTCAATATATATCCCTCCAATAGACAATGGAGGGTCGAGTCCGAGTGTTTTCTAGGCATATGGAAAACCAAGAGTCAAGTTATTCGGGACTCAATGAGGAAAACTCCAAAAAACAATTATGCACATTTCTCTATGTACACGGATATTGGATAAAAAACTTCATGTACACGCAGGTATTGGATTAAAAGTTGTGTGTACAAATAAACATGTTTCTTAAGGAATTTCTTGAATCATCAAAGTATAACTTGAGCAAGGGGGGGTCCAAGGAGTATGCGGAGGGACATGGAAGGTCATAAAGGTGTGATCTACCAACTGTTGTAAAATAAGCTATAACAGATGCTCCCTAATGTGTGAGGTTAGAGGGGTAACATGATGGCCTAAATACATTATATCCATCCTAGAAGTGGAGTAATGAAGACCCAAGTGGAAGAACCATCCACTCATCAATACAATACAATCATAAGTCTCAGCATGTGACTGCAAATATACATGTATAAGTCCCGAATACATAAGAGCATAATGGCCATAAATAGGCATGCTATACAAATGTCATGTGTGGTCATTTCCATGTACAATATGAAATGACTAAGATCTCCGTAGTGGATGAAGATATCTGATAATATATTGGAGTCTGGTGATGAGAGCTGACATCTCATGAATACTGGCACGATCAAAGAGGTAGCATATGTGGGATTCCACCAAGCTCAGAGGTATTCTACACAAACCACTAGGAGTGCATGTCCCATCATGCAAATAAAGGTGTCAAGGTCGAACATGATGATCCATCATCTGATTATTGGTCATTGATGTTTACCGTTAACAAACGTGAGATATCCCATCAATAATGATAACGGGAATCAAGGTACAAAGTGCAATCTAACAAGTGTGAATAGATGTGTTGAGGTCGAACACTTGAAATAATCCATCGATCATGGGACATTCATGTATTACAAAAACTGTCGATGGCGATAAGACCTTTCACTGATGACTTCAAGTCCTAAGGAACTCAATGGACTCTAAACTCCTATTCCATAAAAAATGATCTAACGTCGATGGAACAAAATCCATTGGAAGGAGGGCATGAAGGAATCCCCCATAAACCAACACAAGGTACTTAGCAACACTAGATAATTTGGAAGAAGTCGAATGAACATGATGTGCATGAACCAGTAATTGTATTAGGAATGGCTCAGATGCAAAGACATGATAACCAAGGAATGGTCGTCTCAGGCTAAAATTCCTTCTAATAAGAGCATAAGGAAAATGGTTACTAAAAATAGGCAGCATAGAATTGACATGAAAACTGGGACATCTTCGGGACATAGCAGGCATCGACAAAGGCTCCATAGGGACTAGAAGCATAACCAGTCGGTGGAGAAAATTCAGAATAATGAGTAAAGATCCTAAATTCATACTAAAAACCCCAGAAATGGATGTGGTATATAGTGCTCTGTTCGAAGGGGACATGACTCGACAACTGCCAAAAGTAATATCATTTCTCGTCCAACTTTTTATGTTTTTTTATTTTTTTGGACCTTTTTAGATTAGAAAGATTGAAAAATAATAAAAGTGTTTATAGTATACATCTAGGAGGAGACTAGTGTCGTGGGAAAGAAAACTAGTTCCAAGCAATGGAACATACCTATGCTCAATGCAAGGAATCATGTGCAGGATGAGGACACTCGGGGGAAGGTCTCCTACTGGTAAGTGATGATCAAGATGAAAAGCATATATAAAATGATCTGCTTGGTTAGGATTGAGACGAGCTCAGGATACATGGATTATAACTCTGAAGCGAGGAACCGCCATAAATCTCAATGAGGCAAGCAAAACACATGAAATGAAATTAAAACATGATATACAAGGGATTCCCTATGGGAGATGGCCACCATAAATTTCAAGAGGGAAATGAAGATCTTGCTCAAGGACATGGGAGGACAAGATGGGATTGCCAAACCTAGTGGAGAAATCTCAACATGGGTACCAAACTGCAAAGTGGGATCTAACTAGGGAACTCATGAATAGGAAGGCTCTACAACTTGCATAATTCCACTTTTAATAGTAGTATGAATGTTCCATCACATTTCAAAGTGGGTTTATACCTATATTCAAGGCAACATGGTCATAAGGTGATGCATAATGCAAGTGGATGTGTGGTCCTAACCTATATGCTAGTTCGAAATGATACCTGTAATAGATAAACTTTACTCAACATCCCTCAATGATAAAAATCACATTCAAAAGAGAAGTATACATGACTGTTTGCAGAAAACCTACATGTATACATGGATTTTCAGACAAAACCCGCGTGTATACACAACTGTAAAGAAAAAACTCGCATACAAGAAGAAAGAGGGGGAAAATTGATAAGCTAAGACAAAAATTACATTGACAGGACACTAGTGGGAAAACATACTTCTGGACTCGACAGAGAAACACAGAGAAGCAAAGAGAAATTCAAACACATTGTGCACCCAATCCCCAAATAAAAACAAGGAACCTCCCCAGCAGAGTCGCCAATTTTGTTTTTTAAGGAATTTCTTGAATCATCAAGGTATAACTTGAGGAAGGGGGTCCAAGAAGTTTGCAGAGGGACATAGAAGGCCATAAAGGTGTGATCTACTAAGTGTAGTAAAATCATCTATTACAATATTCATATATATTTCAGAAGGTATTTCCTACTGATTCTTCCTAGAATCTCTTTCATGATTCACAACTTCTTCCTCTTTATAATATTCAACTGGAATCTCAGAAGACAATGGATTATGATGAAAATACCCAGGTTTTTATTGAAAATTTTTGCACTTATGTACTATTTATTCATTTTTCTTCTCTATAAGGTGTTACATACAATACCAACTCAAACAAACAAAATTCTACAAACTTGTCATCTTTATGACTATAAATAATCGAGGAAACAAAAATACTATAGCTGCATTTTTGTATGGTAACCTTTTATTTCCATGTGCATGGTTGTTATATGACCATGATATTACAATATTTATCAATGCATGGTGCCACATCTGTATATGTCTAAGTCACATCCCCTCCCCTCTCTCGCCGACGAGGAGAGGAGACTACACCACGTTGCTTCCATCGTAACCGGGGATCTAGCCCCATGACCATAAAAAGGAATTCATTGAATATAAAAGACATATGCAGATGCATAATGCAATAATATACAACAGAAGCAAATCTCATTCAATAAATTTAATATGTTCATAAACAAATTGTTAAAACAAATACATTGCAGGATTAATACAAGAGAGCACTTATCTTGAAAATGAGTTGTCCCACAACTAGCTATGTCGCTGCAACATTCCACCCAACCATAGGCCAATTGTGCTCATCAATATCTCAGCACAACTTCCACCCCCGAGCTGGGCATGATTTCCACAAGGAAAAGGGGCACAACAGGCTCAAACATAACCAAATACATATAAAATTTCAGTCAATCCAATCTACAATTGGGTTTATCAGGCTGCTAAGGAACTAGAAAGGAAGAATTGATAATCTAGTGATCTCAACCACATACCTATGGACACCTCCACAAGATCTCTTTAGCTTAGCCTCCACAATACCTACACACCCAACACGACGAACTATTCCCTTCACTGCTACAATATCCCTTAGGTCATACCTTCCCTTCCAATGCTCTTCAGGGTGTGCATAGAAGAATATCCATCCCCTCTTGATCCTTTTGTGAGGTTCCTCTCTTCACTAGTTTTATCAAGCCAATTCTAGGCCTCTTCCACTCCTAACCAGTTCATACCAAAAGAACGATGCACAAAAAACGTCCTAGGAACAAAAACGAAAATGGCAGATGGGGAAATCAACCCTCGGTGACCAATTTGATTTTAGAAAACATTCTTGGGCATTGTAGGGGAAAATTGGCCTTTATAAAGCCAAAAATTGTGAATCTCTTCTCCCATTCACTGTGCAAGACAAAAACGGGTTTCCATCCCTCGAGAAAATGAGGAAATGTAGGAAATCGTGAGGGAAAATTCCCAACAACCTCCAGCTGTGTGAGGAAGAGAAAACATTGGTGAAGAATGGTTTGGGCACAAATTTCTTGGTGTTTTCTTGCCCCATAAGAAAAAATATGTTTTTCAAAAATTATGGCTTGCCCCAATACGAATTTTGGCTTCCATCTCTCTCTATTCCCAATGCATTAACTACCTCAACCAAATTCTAGAAGAATTAAATGATTGGGTGCATAAGACAAAATGGGTAGTTGAGAGTCTTTGGGTTCTCTCATTGAATTTTGGATTAACACTATTGGCTCAAAGGTTTGAATAATTTCCCTCCCTATTCCTTGTGAAATCATGCCCCCATTTCTTATTGGATTGCATAGCTAGTTGTGAGTATTTTTAGTAAATTACATATTTACATGATGTCTCCATTTATATTGTGTGTGGCTAGCACGAAAACCATATGCATGGATTTTAATTGTTGATACATAAAATGCTAAATCGATGGCGGAGCCTTGGCCTTGAGCTCCTCGCCATGATTTAATAATGGTATTTATATCAAATACAATTTTAATGCAAACGGGGTCAAAATCGGGATACTACAGTCTAGTGGTATATACATCACTAATATAATTATCATTGCTGATGTTATATGTATCAAAATGCATTTGTGTGAAAACCTTCATACTAACATTAAGAATGAAAAATTCACGACTACATTCTTAAAGAGGAATATATTAAAGAAAATACCATGTCTCCTATGTGCCAATGTCCTTATAAATAAATCTTTCACACAAAATACTCCCATTTGGACATGTTGTTGGTTAACTTGGATTACAAATAGAAGGTACACACATCAACATTATGGAATGTTTCTGATCATTTTTCAAAGTTAGTTGCATATTTTTCTATCTAAATGAAGACCATTCATGTTTCCAATCTATATATCCCTCCACATCATTAATGTTTCACAATTCTCTATTCAATCTGTCATCATTTCATCTAGGTTGATACTTATTTTTTCCATCATCATCAACATAAATATTTTACTTATTACATATATCCCATGGTTCCTTATGTCAACATAACAATATTCCTCCCTTCTTTTAGAGATAATATTTATCATTGTAATGTATGTGACCTTTAACACAATTAAGTTGTTCTTCATCAACAATCATAAGATTAGATGAATCCTATGGGGGGCATAACAAGTGGTAAAGTTGAAATGCTGTAAATGGTTGTAAATGGAAGGTCTCATGTTCAAATCCCACAAAAAATTCCCATGGAACATGGTTCAGGCCCTTTGGATGAACCTAGGGTTATAGTGGTAGTGGGATTGGATCCTTGGACCTACTTTCACGTGAGTACAAGCATGTTCCCTATTTGTCGATTCCCCTAGTCAAAAAACAAAACAAAAATCATAAGATTATATGAAAAAAATTGTTGCAAGTCATTTAAGAAATTATTATCATTGACATTGGATCTAACTTTGACATTTCTCTCATGTCAATATCATGTATTTGTTCCATGTACATATCTATTGAAATATTGTTTCACATACAAATCTTGTGTAGAATCCTTCGAGTTCAAAGTGTCCATGTTAGGATATTTTTCTAACAATGGAAATTCATGGACATGTGGAGATCCATGATGTTGGAATTCATACAAACATTGAACTAATGTGTATCTTGATGAAAATGATTTAAAATTTCATAAAGAAACAATGTATGTATTAAGTGCATATAATAATCTACAATTAGAATATTATCAATTACATTTTGATATCTCCACTCCCTTGATTAACTATAATATACATGCCTTTTTATTAGGCATTAATTAATGAAAATATATCCACTACAAATTTGGTCCACTTAGTATGAATAATATTGTGGGGAACCCAATTTGTTTCCATCAAGTTAGATATCTCTACAATACATATGCTCCAATATGCACATGTCCCTATTACTAGACTTCCAAATATCACTAATATTTATGCTAGTGATGATCGTAGAATATTTTGTAAATGTTCACATAACTCTTCAATTTTTGCAGGTAGATATATTATATTTTTATTACAAAAAATGAGCAGGAATATTTAGCATTATTTCTAATGATGATATTAGATATTAAGTAATAATTATTCCGAGTGAGGGTTCCTTCTAAAACTATGTTTTCATGATATGTGAGGAGATGTTTGGAATAGTCATGAATAAATGCATTTCACATTCATGGTTGAATTTAATATTATTCACCGCTAGGAAACAATGTTGAAAATTTCATATCAAACAATCCCTTGGTGTTATAATCATTAATGGGAGATGAGTCTACTCCAATCCAATCAATCACAAAAGTGGATCCATCCTTTGCGTTACTTTCCTCTATATTTGAGTTACTTTCCTAAGATCAAATGAGATTAATACCTTATTGTGAATTTCGAACACTAGCTGCAAAAGATGTTTTTAAACCATCTACCATATCATCAATCTATCTTGCCTCTTCCAACATTGCAAAAAAAAATTCATCATCTTTTTTTCGTAAAGTAGTTCAAGTTTGATTATATGTGAAACATATGTTGAAATTTTAGATAACTTGAATCTAATGCATTGCAATCAAATCACATCATTATAATGTTGATAAATTTGAATTTTATATAGTAATGGGTCTTTTACTCTCTATTTTTTCACAATGAAACCATAACTTGATCCGTGTTATCATTTTTTTCACAACAGTCCTTAAATATAAGTCTTTAATATGTTAAGGTACTTTCATGGGAACATATCTGGCTTATTAGAGAAAGATAATGGTGTTATCTTTTTATTTGTATTGCCCATATGTTGGATTCATAACATGCAATGTTGGACTCTCATGTGCTATCATTACACCTTCAAGTTGTGGGAGCATAGAAAAAACACAAGATTGTGATCCAATATCCCTATGGTATTGAGCTAGAAGTATGTGGTGAGTTCCTTCTCTTTTACATCTCATGCATGTTGGACTTGAATTTGTATTAAATACCTATATTGTATCATATGAATATTTTCATACATGAAACATTTAAACTTCATCCAATGAATCAATCATGTCACCATGTTTTCGATGTGAAATATCCATATCTTTAGATGTTATTCATGTATTATCCACAGTTCAAATTTCTTCATCTAGGACTATCTCATCACTAGTTTCAATTCCTTCATTTGGTACTATCTCAATATTTATTTCATGATTTTTTATGTGAGAGTTACACATTAATCGCTAGCATATATATGATATATACTATTTTCTTCATTGCAGGATTATCTTGTTCTTCAATTTCTCCATCCGATACTATCCTTATAATTTCAATTGTTTTTTTTCCTTTATTGATGTGCTATTTACATTGATAATTTCATTTTATTTTATATTTTGTTTGTGTACATTGGCCCTTTTTTATATCTTTATCTCACAATATGGTCTTTGTCATTCATAATTTTATTTTCTCTATTCTTGTTTCTTATCAATTGTCCTTGTTGGGACTGAATTTGTTGATTTTTCCTTAGTCATTTAGCTTTTCATTTTCTTTGTTCTTGTTGTTTGTTTTCTTTTTCTCTTTTTTTTCACATTTCTATGTTCTTCAAAATTCATTTTGTTCAACATTAATCTATTCTAAATTATTACGTTGTCATGCAACACATTCTCATGTTAGTCTTCTTAGATCCTTAACATGCACATCATCCATTTTCCCATTATGAGAGGACATGATATCTTTAATTGATGCACCACGATTGTATCTAAAACCCTACATAGAAGAAAGCTTAATTAAGAAAGAACGAACATTTGAATAATTGCATGAAGCATTGAAACCAATGTGGATACTATGAAGTTTTCACATTGAACCTAGTGAATAGAAAGATCACATATATATTGTGTGAGACAGAGATGAGATCTGAGATGAGCTTGAGAGAAATAATGAATTCTATTTTTTAGAATGAGTAAAACAACTCACGTGATACCCTACATGAATTCACTATGTTAGTGATGGAAATAAATCTTATACATATACCAATAGTAAACTCTATGCTTTATGGAAGGAAATGACATGCTTTATGAAGGTCTCTATTGGTATTTTTAATGGTCGTAAAAGCCACTCTCTATGGAGGTCACTAGTGCGTAATATCTCTAACACCATATGTGAACACTACTAGGGGTGTAAATGATGAATGGGCCTCTAAAACCAAGGCATTTTAGGTACCCATTTTACAATGCATCTAAAAATGAACACTAAAAATAGGGGAAACATGGAAAACCTCATGGGAAACGCCCCCCTCAAAGTGCAATGTATCAAAGGATATGAAATAGAGGTAGTTACTACACAATTGTTTCCGTAACTCCAAGATGATCACACAAGAAGTGGAGCTTCCTTTTAGTAAATTTATTTGTAGGTAGATGATACTGGAAATTGATGATCATGTCATGTACCATCTCTATGATGAAGCATATGGATCTTTATGTGTTTGGTCCGCTCTAGCTGGAATAGTTCATTGGAAAACTTCAGAGTACTCTAATTGTCACAAAAATGACAATTGGATGATAGAATTGGATGTCAAGCTTAATGAGAAAGTTTTGAATCCAAAGTGCTTGACCTCTGCTGATGATAAATAAATTGTTGATATATTTTTTCTCTACTAGTATATGGGTCAATAACATAAACTAATAATGTACCCATAAGCGGACATGGGTCTATGATACCATCAACACAATTGAAATCTATCAAGCCCGTGAGACCTAATGCATAATGTGTTGCGTGGTGGATCCCATAACTAGTTATTTTCTTAGCATATCTTATCACGCTCTTGGGATTCTTTCATTGTAACTCATGCAACTACTATATGTGTTTGGAAACTTCTCCTTGTATATATGGAAGATCTAGGTGAGTGTGGGTAAAATACAGAATTCTCCCAACAAACTCTTGATACAAGGTTCCATCCACCAATGGTGTACCCCTTGCAATCCTCAAGGTATACCATAGACAAAAAGAGTGTTGTTTCTAACTTGTAGCTGGTCAGGTGGAATCTAGCCAAGATATCCCTAACATACTTACATGAGATATCTTGATGCGCAAATCATCCTGATTGATCTTGAGACTCAGGAAATAGTGCAATGGGAACATTTCGATAATAGAGAACATATCATGCATAATGTCTTTGATCACAACATTTCTTGAGGTCGAACTTCGTATGATTAGGCGTCATTAACATATATAATTGGGATTAGCTTGGACTCTATTTTTCTCAACATTAATATGCTTGAAACTCTTTACATCTCACAAAACACTAAGAAATGAAATGAGCATCCATGTTTTCATACCATGCGCTGGGCACCTTCGTGAGGCCAAAGAGTGACTTTTTCAATCAACAAACTAATGATGAGTATGAACCCTTCATATTGCTCCATATAAATATCCTATTAGATATCTTCATGAAGAAAGGAATTCTTCATGTCCATATAGTGAACTTCTCACCCCCTAGGTATTACAATTTCAATGGCCAATTGGATGCAGCCCATCTGTTTCATTGGAGTAATGTATAATCATAATCTCTCCCATGGATCTACTCAAATCCTTTGGGATCCAATCTCTTCCTACTCACCTGTCTATATATTGTCTTCTTGGTCATGTAGACCCATATGTATTTGACTAGCTTCATGTTCAAAGGGAGCTGAATCGGACAAGCTTCAGAAAACGAACGAACTGTATTTTTTTCAAAATGTGTAACAAATCATCATATACTCTATATACCTAATGGAATTACCCATACTGGTAATATAGAAAGATATTATATTCTTACAAATAGTAAAATCCATGGCTTATGGAGGCCAATAATGTGTAATATAATTGTAAATAGTATATAATGTAATAAAAGGAGGAAAAAAACAAAAACTAAGAAAACATCATATTGAAATAATTGAATATAAATTGTATTATAAACATTATACCAAAATCAATTGATCTCAAAATGAATTGAACAAAGAATAGTTGTATTAATAATAACACAAATGTAATGCATTTTAGGAGTGTATAAATGTTGGACATTACTTTAAAGATAATGCAAATTTTGTAAATGTGAATAAGAAAAGAGAGAAAAATATGAGAAAAAAGAAAGAGTAAAAGATGGAATGGGAAATGAAAATCCATGGAAGTTAGCTTTCCCATTACCCCCTAGTTCTCCTATATGTTCTATTATTCGGACTATCAAAGAGATTTTAATCACCTATGGCTTCCCTAAGCAGGAGAGTTCCAAGGAGCCTAGAGATGCATTGCAATCCAAAGGATCTCGAAATGAAATATTGAGCAACCATTGAATGTTGGTTTTTCTATTTGGATTTCGAGGGTAAGCAATGTCTTATGTACAATTTTAATGTGTGTTTGATCTCCATCTTGAGTGGTTGCCAATTTCTCTATTTAATTAATGGCTACCAATGACTCTGAATCGTGAGAGAATGGAATTTAGTTGAAGCTTCAATGGTGTAATGGATTGTGCCGTTGTGTTTTGGTTTGGTAAGGGATCCAACAACTACTTAATCTCATCCATTGGATTTCCAACTCGCCTTAGAGATCTAGGGTCTGAATCAAAGAGTTGTTGCACTTGTATAGGGGTTCCCAAAATTGCATTTTGAAAGAATTGTCTTTCATGGGGTGAATTCATGTCGGTTAAGGTGAATTTATCTTTGGTTGGGTGAATCTATCTTGAGTAGGTGTTTTTATAACTTCATGGGTGAATCTGAAAATTATGGTGTCTTTTTATAAATGTTGAGTGAATTTATAGATTCCTATGGTGTGATTTTACACTACTGAGTATTTGAATTGTTTCTTGGGATTTTCTATAAATGTGAGGTCATTTTTCGTTGGTTGTGGGAAAATCTAGAAGTCCATTTTTATAAATGCGAGGTCAATTTTCATTAGTTGTGGGAAAATCTAGAAGTCCCCAAGTAGAATTTATTTTTCTTAAGGAGAATTGATCAGTGCGTGGGTGTCTTTATCATTGCCTAGAGAGTTTTCATACATACACTTGTGTTTGTGTTTTCCTTGTTGCTGAGATGTTTTTATACTTTCCTCGGTGAATTTATTACTGCCTCGAGTATTTTTAGACATTGTGGGGAATTTTCCATATGTAATGGAGCATTTTTAGTCATTGTTGGGAATCATCAGACATTGTTGGGGGGTTTTGCATTTTGGATGGGAGTTTTTATACATTGTTGAACAAATTTTACAATTTGCTAAAATCCAAAGGAACTGGAACAAGAACTTTCCACACACCAGAACTTTGAAAAGAACATTACATACTTTAGCATGGGTAAAGCAAACAAAGAGACGTTGGAAAATTTGAAAGCCACTAATACTCAACTTGAAGAAGAGAATGGACACTTAAAGGAGAAGGTTCAAAAGCTTAACAATAGAATGAAAGAGATGGAGAAGGAACTTGATACATTTTACTAATTATTTCCATTGTTAAAGTAAATGTTTGAAAAACACCAAAACACCCTTGTTGTAGTGATGACATATTGGGACAAGCATACAATACAACGCATACAACTTGGTGAGAAGGTCATTCAAATGGATAGCTAGGAAGAAGACATGCTTACTGAAATTATGGTACAACTACAAAAAGGGAAGGGAATGAGGAATCGTTGTCAAAACTACAAAAAGTTGTCGAAGGGAACAATGAAGCAAAACCATCTTCCATTAACACCATAATAGATAGCAGCATGAAGGAGACCACTAAGGTAAGTTATTCTTCCATAAACTTTTCTCAAGATCAGATCAGATTTGTGAATTTGAAAAACGTACGAGAGGCATTGGTTCCGAACTCTTAAGACAAATGAGACCAGAGAAAATTGTCAGACCCGTATGCCAAAGCGAGAGCGAAAGTTAGAGTTGTAGCTGAGATACGAAGTTAGATCCCACTTGCGAGAGAAGACAATAAAGTGAAAATTGATTTAGTTTGGTTTAGTTGAGGTTTTGGAGACCAAAAAGCCTCTCGATGGGGAGGTGTGATCTTAAAATGGAACAAACAATGTAAGTATTAATAATAATAAAATGTTATGTATTTCAGCAATGTATAAATGTCGAACATTACTTTAAATATAATATAAATTTTGTAAATATAAATAAGAAAAGAAGAGAAAAAAAAGAGTAAAAGACGGGAATAGAAAATAAAAATCCATGGCTGTTGGCTTTCCCATTACCTTGAGTTATCCTATATGTTCTCTTAATTAGACTATTAGAGGGACTTTGAGCGCCTATGTATACCCAAAGAAGAATTCCACGAAGCTTAGAGATGCATTTTAATCCAAGACATCCGAAATGAAATATTAAGTAAACACTGAATGTTGATTTTATCGTTTGGGTTTCAAGGGTAAACAATGGCTTATGTACAATTTTAGTGTGTGTTTAATTTTTTCTTTACATTTATTTGGTTATTGAGTGGTAGATAATTTCTCTATTTAATTAATGGCTTCTCTATTTAATTAATGGATGCCAATGACTGTGAATGGTGAGAGAATGGAATTCCGTTGAAGCTTCAATGGTTTAATGCATTCTGCAGCTGTATTTGGGCTTGCTAAAGGATCCAATAGCTAGTTAATCTCATCCATTGGATTTCCAACTGGCCTCAAGATCTAGGGGCTGAATCAAAGAGCTCTTGCACTTTGTGTAGGGGTTTTAAAAATTGAATTTTTAAAGAATTGTTCTTTTTGTGGCGAATTCATCTTGGTTAAGGCGAATTTATCTTTGGTTGGGTGAATTTATTTTTTCTGTGTCCTTTTTACATGCGCGAATTTGAAGATGTTGCGGCGTTTTTGTAAATGTTGAGTGAATTTATAGTTGTCTAGGGTGTGGCTTGACACTGTTGAGTATTTGATTTGTTGTCTAAGAATTTTTTATAAATGTTGGGGCATTTTTCATCAATTGTGGGAAAATATAGAAGTTGCCAAGTTGAATTTATTTTCCTTTTGGCGATTTGATCACTGCTTGGTTGACTTGATCATTTCCCAGGGTGTTTTTAGGCATGGACGGGTGTTTTCCTTATTGCTGGGCCGTTTTTGTACTTGCTTGGTTGAATTTATTGTTGCGTGGGGCGTTTTCAGACATTGTCGGGCATTTTCCCTATGGCATGGAGCATTTACAGTCATTGTTGGGCATTCCTAGACATTGTTGGGGGTTTTTCATTTGGATGGGCGTTTTTAGGCATTGTTGAGCATTTTTACAATTTCCTTTAATCAATGTTCATGCAAATTTATCACTCTCTAGGGTATTTTTATCAATTTCTGCGTGTTTTTCACATAGTCTGATATGTTTCTTTAGGATGTTGGGCGAATTCCTTGCCAGAGATGGATGTAATCAGTTTGTATTAGGTTTCTTGGAGACCATACGCCTTTGCACACTTCTCCTTGGTTATTTCCCTTTTGTAGGTTGGCATACCAAGAAATTTGTTCCAAGAGAAAACTTGAATACATAGGATGTTACTCAATCTAGAATAGAGGACGAGGTTGTTAAGATCTTTTCTGTTGAGCATGCCTATGCTTCTCGCACATATTATTTTCAGCGGGCACAAGCAAGTCCTAAAGTATTTATATATTTATTTAGTTGTCCTCAATCTATTTAGTTGATTAGTTGAGAGTAATTTTGTACAGAATCCGTATGAGTGAGATTCATCATGGACCATCAATTCACAAAGTTAATATGTTGAAATCAATACAATAGACATAAAACCAATGCACACTTTTTGAAACATATTCATTCTATTGTACACCATTATTTTTCCTATTATTAAATGTAAAATTATTTATTAAGATAATATATCTACTTCAGTACAACAAAGACTAAGTTGAATATACAATCATTGAAATAGGTATAAGTAACACATTGAAATTATTTAAAGCAACGGAACCGTTTTACATTTTTTAAACCCAAAATTTGTCCAAGCAAACCTTCTATGATTTTATGTTACCTATCTAAAAATCTAAATTCACAGAAATTGCAACGGTATGAATCTATCGGTACGTTAACTACTTCAACTTCAAAGGCGAAAAGGCATATATGAAGATCAAAGTTTTGTGTAATCAATATAATATTGCTGGTTTTATACCTATTATATAATTTCTACAAATGGCACTGTTGCATCACTTGTATTATTTAATTTGGTACCTTGATTTATAAGCTTGAGTTTACATTAAAAATTGGCGTAACATAAATAAAATCCCAAATACTAAAACGTTAACTCAATTCGTCGGATTCCGTTGGGCATGCTAAAAGTCGTTATCTAATAAACCAACCAAATTAATATATGGCAAAATATCAATTTTGTATATTTACGCTGAATGTGTGTATATATGTTAGAATTTTGGGGAGGACTACTATCTATGCTTTTTCATCTAGGGATGAGACTGACACAAGTGTACTTTCCAGATTGATTCTATGAGCTTCGGCCAAGTTAAATAAGAATAAGACAAGTGTATTGTCTAGATTGATTGTATGGTTGTCATTCAAAATTAAGAATTAATAATTTCAAAAAACAAGAAAAAATAATTTAATTAGCATGTGATAAGTGCATTTAGTGATAGCTGTAAAAATTAAAATTAATCATCAACTATTTGATTATTAGATACAACTACTAGCTTAACTCCATTGATTATTACATACAACTATTAGCTTAACTCCAATGATTTTATAACTATTAGCTTAACTTTAACTCTAATCACAATTATATCCGATAACTATTAGATACACTATTAGTTTAACTCCGCTGATTCTACGACTATTAGCTTAACTTCAACTCTAATCAGTTAAGGCTTAGTCCAACTGCATTTGGCATCTAGGAGTCTAGCCAATTTGAGTCATGTAAGAATAGAACTCCTAATAAAATAGTTGGAACTCATAATAAACTCCTAAGTACAACTAGTGATAGTTGGAAAAAGCAAACTTCATCTTTAACTATTTGATTATTAGATATGACTATTCAATTATTAGCTCAAATACAAATTGATGATAAACTATTAGCTTAACTTCAACTCCAATCGTGACTTTTACTTGAATTGCATTGACAATATATTAACTATTATATTTAACTTAACACCAATGATTTTAGAATTATTAGTTTAACTTCAACTCTAATCATTGTTTTATTGAGTAAATATTAGATTAACTCCAATGGTTTTACAACTATTAGCTTAACTTCAACTCTAAATAAATTTAGATGAACTCCATCTCTTAGCATGAGAAGTTGACCTTGATTGCAGTGAAACCATGCACCAAGAACAATCACTTAGTTAATGTGCAAATTATGTGACACTTGAACTCCATATGGCACTTGGGAGTCGAGTTAATGTGCAGAAGGCATAGTCCAAGCTTTCTATTAAGTTTTAAATTAACTATTAGATACAACTATTAGCTTAACTCCAATGATGATACCACTATGAACCTAGCTTCAACTATGAGGTTAACAACCATAAATTAAGTTGTTGTTATATTAGCTTAACTATTAGTACAAGTAATTATCACATTCTTTAGTAAAAAAAGCATTATCAATATCTCAAATATAAAATCTTAGTAATATGGTTGATGCTAGTTATGCAATTTTCATCAAAGAAATTGATAACTTAGTTACTACCTCACCCACAACCATATTAAAAATATTATATGGCCATCCGTTTAATCAACATTTAAAAAATGTGTACTTATCAAGTAAATAAATGTTATATATGTATATTTTGTGGCATTTAATGCAATTTAGTTTGAGTAGAGATTACAAACAATCACACAATCCTCTTATAATCTCGTATTATAATTACAACAAATAGAATTTCAAACCATTAGGAGGCAACTAGATAATCACATAATATGATTAAAATAAGTATAAATTGAAATAAGAAATCTACAAATAATACGATTAAAATAAATAAAAAATCAAAATAAGAAATCTACATACTATCCTTATTCTTTAGATAAATATAAATTGAAATAAAAAATATACATAGTATGCTTACTCTTTTGAACAAGGCTTACGTCCTCATAATAACGATATTGGAACTCATTCACAGTCAGATCTGGTTCAAACAAAGTACTTTAACATAACCACACAAGTAATTGGAAGAGTATAAATAACCTGTCAGTTTCAAACTATAACATTTCTACGAGAGCATAGATATCATCCTTTATTTGTTGGTTATAACCATTTATGTATTGAGTTGTGTAGCAAAAATAAGAAATCATTAAATAGAAACTAACTTGAGAATCAAAAGACTCTAAAATGGTTATAACGGTATTATCAAAATGCATGTTTCATAGCCGAAATACACAAGTGATCTTATTATTGCTTTCTTATAATTGTTTGTTTGATCTTATAATTGTTTTACTCTTAAAACATTTCAACAAACTACTCATTATGTCTGTAATCCGTCTATAAATGACAAGCCATTCATTATAAACAAACTTTGCAAGATCCGCGACAATCTTATAGGATTTGCAACATGTGAGTCTTATAAAAACTCATCAAAACACATTTTCAGTAATTGATTAGTCCTTGGATCTTTGGCATGAAAAAGGTAATCCTGTAATGAAGCTCACATCCAATAATCAGTCCAAGGATGAGAACATATTTTACTGACCATTTCTCCAGTGATTAATCAGTAATCATATGAAATCATGAGAAAATAAAATGGTCATTACCATATGCATAAATCAATGTTTCCAATACCAAAAGACAAAAGCTAATAGCTGTTAGTGGAAAAACAGGATGGTCTGAATAAGGAAAACCATGTCTCAAAGTAGGTATAAAATGAAAGCTTGGCAATCCAAAAAAAATTCTTACATAGATAAATACATTGAAGTCCATAAAATTAATTTTCTTTCTACTCAGCATTTATAGGTCCAGAAAACCTGTTTATTTCCGTCCCTTAATTTTGAAAAGTGGATACATACCACATGATGTTCTTATTGAATGTGCATTTTGAAACGTGTTGCTTTTTGAAATTACCAACATGGTAGTCTAAAGCTAGCTAAGCTTGAGGTAATAGTGATACTACAATATACTATTAGTGTTATAGACTACAAATAAACACTTCTGGAGGTGAAAAATCTATATCTAATATATACTATTAGTGTGATAGACTACAAATAAACACCTGTGGAGGTGAAAACCGGAGGTGAAAAATCTATATCTACTATGACAAGCAGTACAATTCAGCTCATTATGCTGAAAATTTCTTAAATAATATTATTTTTAAAAACTCTTAAAAAAATATGACTTTTACAAATTCTCCAACAATATTATTTTTTCGTTACATATATTATTGAGTAAACAATACCTTGTAGTGCACACTTATCCCACTTCCATGATAGGATCCAATATCTTCCTCTTTGATGATTACATCGTCCATTTTATAGGCCTATAGTTCGTTTGAATTCTTATTTTCAAACATGGTGTTTCCCAAGTTTTCTTCCATGCTTCGAGTTATGCCGCAGTGCCTTTCCTCATCCATAAGGGATTTTTCATCCTATTCTTACTATAGCTATACTATACCAGGTTACGATTTTCCAAATGAAAATATGTTATATTAAACCAGTTCAATCGATAGAAGGAACACGTCTTACTATTGCCATTTAAAAATTCCAACAATATTTATAGGTAGCACATATTTCAAAAAATAACCAATACAAAGAATAATAGGAGATATAACAACGTTCATCCCGGGAAAGAAACAAAAATACATATTCACATGTACAAGAAACACCCAACGTAGATGCATTGAACTTTATTACATGAGGAATGTCTACAAAATACAACAAGGGATTTTCATCCTTCTACCTGCATCTCTACTACAGATGCAAAATGAGCTTAAATATTTTTTAATCCTACCTCGTATAGGTCTTATATTTTAATTCTTTTTCACTCAACTAATAAAATTTTTACTACTACACATAGCACAATCATTGAGATAAATTCACTTTTTTGAATGGTTAATGATTTTTTCCAAAATGTATTACTACCTTTCAGTATTTCGCCTTGCAATTGGGTCCTTGTTATGAATTCTTTAAACCTCTATAACTCTAAGTGGAACTAAGTGTCTTCATACCTAACTCAACTCTTCCCACATCCCTCATGATATGTCCACTTCTCTGATGGTATATTTTTATTCCAACATCAAAAGGGTGCACCCAATAGCGAATTGAAGCATGGAATGTTTCTGCGTGATGTTCATTGTGTCTTCTTGGAACTAATCATATAAGACAAATCCATAAGGTGCACCTAGGAATTGGCCAAAAGACAAATCCATAAGGTGCACCAAGGAATTGATCTGCAAAGTGCATTAATGTCCCCAACTGTCTTAAACCCAACATTCTCCCAACTAACATCCATAAAGGTGATAGGTGCTCAAGTGAAGGGATGGTGCAAGGTAATGACTCTTACTTATGATGGGTTAGTTGCAATGACATTCTGGAAAAAAATAAATATGATCATTAAAATGAATTAATAGAGGTAGCTACAATTTTTTTTAGAATTACCTCTAAAATTATGAAATATAGACAATAGCATTACCTTCATGAATACATAATTTATATTATGGAAAATTTGTATAACTACCCAAAAATGTCATTCTTCTAAGATTGGTATGTTATTTTTTTCTCTTGGTCAGTTTGGTATGTAAATTGTAAAATTCTATGAAAAAAAATATTTAGAGCCTTAGGTAACAAGTAGGTCTTTTGCATGGTTATTTTTCAAAAATCTTAAAGGTTAATTTTTATTTTTTTTGTTAATTAGTGAAGCCCTAAAATGACATGGTCGACCATTCTTCCAACCTATCATGGTCTTAACATAATCAATCAACTTTTTTTCCTTAAGTTTGTAGGTATTCTTATATTCTTGTGCAATTTATTTTTCTTTTCTGAAATAGGTGATTGACTCAAAAGCTATAGTCTATCTTTTATACAAATTTCACATGAGTGTAATTAAAAATGAATTAAAAATAGAAAACAACAACAACTTTATTTTAATAATATATAGTTATAATTTGCACACATAACACAACAAGTGTGTGTAGTTTTAGCAATATTGCACATGTAGAGCATGTGTAGAACAAAGGGTGAAAAACATGAAGTTAGAGAATTGGGTGTGTTTTTCTATAACTTAGTAAGAGACTTAAGGTTTGGGAATCTAAACCTAGTGCCAAACCTACAAGGGCTCCATAAAAAAATTGAATTTAAGGGCACATACATGTACTGGTGGACACACATACCGGTAATAGTGCACACATGTACTAGCGCACATGCTTTATTTCACACCCTCTAATTTCTTTCTCTTCTTCTCCCTAAAATCCCCTCCTGCTTTATAACCCCACTCCACCTCCCTCTCTATAACTCCATTCCCTCTCTCCATTCCTATCCAATGAATTTTCCCTTACCCTTAGTCTCCACCCAATCCCTCCTCTCCCCCTCACCCCCTCTCTCTTTAACCACGAGGGTTAGAAGATTTAGGCATATATTTCCATGAATAACACCTAAATCCATGACATAGGACCTCTCAAGGATATCCTTGATTCAAAGTATGAATATGGGTGTGGACATTTTAAGGTCTTATATTCTAGGTATAAGTGTTCGAACCCTATACATGTTTGAGCGATGAAACCCCAGGTTTATGCCCTAAACTAATAATGCAATCATCCAACTTGAAGAACAAAGCATTAGTGCACTACACAAAACCTCTCAATCATATCCTTTGCTATGAGTAGTAATACTAATGATATTAGGAATGTATGATCACTAGGTATAGGTTTGATGGTCCTAGACATGGTTGAGGGAGAAAATTTAGGCCTTATTCCCTAATGAAGATGATAGAAATATAGGCTCAATATTGATGCCTCAAACAAAAAAAATTACCTCCTAAGGGGATATGGGCACCATTATGAGTTTTCGAGCAGAAGGTGTCAGTCACAAGGCCTTCAAAAAGATCATGGGAGGAAACCAAGGCATTAGTCCCTAAAGGATAACTTTGCACATCTAAATCCAAAAACAATGCCATGAACCAACACACATGAACTCCCAAAAGAATCCTTCAGCTTTAAGTTACCAAATCAACACCATTAATATTTTTGGTGAACTAGGTTTTGAGGAAGGTTAAGAAATGAAACTCAAGCATTAGACCCAAAAGTATATCCTAGGGATAAAAATCCATCAACAAGGCCTGAAAACCACCACACATGAATTATTTATGGAATCTTTGTGTTTTATTCGAAATGTGGGAAACATTATAATGTTTTCATCACCAAGGATGGGTTGTGGTGCCATGGACATTGTTAAGGGAGGAAACCCAACGCTTGTGAATTAAAATAATCTTTCAGGAATGGGACTCGAAGGATAATGACTTAGACCACTACCAATAGTTTCTTGTGAGTATCATATACCTCTAGCTTGAGATATGGGAACCATAAGGAGGTTTTGAGCACTTGGCATAGGTTATGGTTCCTTGAGAATGGATAGTGGATGCAACTTGGGCCTTATGTGCTAAAGGTGAAATCTAAGGCTCAAGCGATATGGACAAGGCATTAAAGCACCAAACAATACCTTTATATGGGATATATGGATTCTAAGGGCAGATATGGGCTCCATTAGAAAGTTTTGAGTACTTGGACTCGGTCATGGAAACATAGATGTGGAAGGGGGTAGAAAACTACTTGTGAATCCCTAATAGAAGCTTCTAGGTATCCATGTATAAGAATTGTTGATGTATTTGTAACTTTGGAAGATATTCTGATGTATATTATCATCGTATGTTGGTGTACACCCATCGAAGATGAGTTTTCCTCCTTTTGGGATGCCATTATTGTGTATATACCTTGAGGTACAATCTCTGTTGTAAGTCAGGGAAATAGTCCCCAGTGAAACATCATGTAATGTATTTTGGATTCTCTCTATGAGAATTCGGCCCTGACAGGGTAAGAGGTCGTCCCTAGTAATGTAATAGGCGAGTCACTTGATTACTCTAAATAGGGAGGCACCCTCCCTCATTTGTACACATCTCACACTCACTCAAATTCGCACAAGAGAGAGAGAGAGAGAGAGAGAGAGAGAGAGAGAGAGAGAGAAGGATGAGAGATCAATAACTACTGGAGACTTCTTATTACTGGGATTGTTCATCTGATGACACAGTCTTTGTGACTGTACTATTCTAAGGAAGTTTACAGGAAATTCTCCTTTATGGTTTCCACAGTGAAAATATTTGTGTCTTGTGTATCTATTCTATCTTATGTATATTATCATACTTGTTATTCTTCGAGATAAATATCCTAACTAATATAATAATATTTAAGAAAAACTAACATGGTATTAGAGCCTCTCTCAAAGAGGGCACTATGCAACAGAAAAAAGTAGGGATTCCCAGTTCAAGGTATTTTCTCCACATATTGCTACAGAGAAAACCTCCTATGGCTTGGGGTACCATAATAGACAGAGTAACTGCATAAATAAATCCTTTCCAATATGTAAGAGAAACTAAATATCTAGCACTAAAGGATCTCGATACATACCTTATTCCGGACGGTTTATGTAGATCTGTGTTGAGCTTTTCCACTCTTGCTTGTATAAGTAATTTGCTCTCTGAACATCCATCAAACAAGACAAGCATGCTATATATAATTGTATTAGACCTACTCTAGAATATATAATCAATAACATATATGCATTTAAAAGCATCCACAGATTTGATATTCATTTAAATACACATTATTGGATAGGAAAAGATATTTCCATTAATATAGAACAGAGATTACAATAGTGACAACCTCTATTGGCATGTCTGCGAATCGGAGAAACTGAGTCCTCCACCTGGGCCTCCACCACTTCAATCCTCCATCTCTCGATAGCAAGCTCACAAGAAAAGGAAAGCTTGGGAAGAACACAAAGTGCTCCAAGGGACAAAGGGATGCAGACTCAAGTATAAGCTCGGGCAACAATGTACTATAGTTATATTTCTCTTCAATTCCTCCCCTTAAATGTATCTGTTGCAGCTGCAATTTTTTTTTCCCAAATTTTTGAAAATTTTTGGACCCTCCTTTTTATTTTATCTTGCCTGGATTTATTTGGGTTCCTGAACTCTAGTTTTTTCCCTCTGCTATAAATTTGTATTGTTTGAGTTTGACTTGAGTTCAATTGTTTCCTTCATTTCGGAAGTTGGATAATCTAAATTTTCCTTTTACTAGCCAAAGCTTTTTATTATGGAGTTTGTTTATTTTTTAACATTTGCTCTGTCGATGATTTTGTTTTAGCACTATCAGAAGTCAGTAGAAGTTTGAGTTGGAACCTTAGTTATCTATGCTGCCACTGTTTCGAAGGTCAAACGAACTAATTTCATCGGTTCCCAGCCAAGAATCTTTTGAACACTTAACTTTTATTTGAATTTTCAATGGTTGGTTTTATCGCTATCAAAGTGAAATGAAAGTTTGAATCAGATTTTTAGTTATCTATGCAGCTGACATTTCGGAGGACAATTAGAGAACGGGCCGATGGACTGTTCTTACTTTCACCGATGCGTGGTTTTATTGGTTCAAACCTTTTTCTTTGCGATGATATATTTTTTTTCGCTGTCAGAAGTCTTTTGAACAATGAATCGGGGCTGTAGTTCTCTACACAACCGACGTTGCAAAATCCAAGGCATGAATGTCCCGATGGAAAGTCATGTTTTTTGCTGATGGTTTTTTATCTCCTTCATTTATTTTTCAAAAAAAAATTAATTTTGAATTTCAGTGTTTTTGTTTTATCATAGTCAGAATTATAGTCTCGAGCGACACCGCTGTTTCGGAGGCCTTGTTGTTTGTCTCGCCGACACTGCAGAGATGCTTAGTTCTAAACTTGTCGATCCGTAGTCCTTAGTTCTTCTGATCATTGATGTTTTCTATTGCTGTGGAACCCTTAGTCTAAATGACTTCTGCCATTGCATATTTTTAGTGAACTATCTCGCCGATGATTAGTGGTTTTGAGCTCTGACCTTTGGCTTTAGCTCTTCCGATTGACAATGTTTTCAATTGGTCACGGAGCCCATAGTTTGTCTGTCTTCTGCCAGTGCGGCTACGTAGTGAACTATTCTGCTGATGCATTATGGTTAGTCCTCCTGCTCGCCGATGCTGATGTGTTTAGTGGGTAGTGTTCTGATCTTTGATGCATGTACGACAGCTTTTAGTGTTTTATTTCGTCAACGTTTTATTTTTCCGCGGAACCATTAGTGTATATGACTTCCGACGTTGTGGCTCCTCAGTGAACTATCCCGTCGATGCATTAGTCCTTGCACTCACCAATGCCGTGGTTTTATTGCTTTAACTTTTTTTTCTTCTTTGCGCTATCGGAAGGGTTTTTTACTATTGATCGGAGGGCTAGTCTTTTCGGTCGCCCACACGGCGATAGCGTTGAGATCACCATCGTCGATACTTAGTCATTAAAGCTTTCAATTGATGAAGTTTTAATTTGATTGCGGAAGCTGTAACCTGTTTGTTTCCCACCGTTGCGGCTTCGTAGTGAACTATCCTGCTGATGCATATAGTGCTTCCGCCCACCGATGAGATTTTTGTTTTCTCCTTATGCTTAGTATTTCTGCTCACCGAGAAGGTTTTTCCCACCTATTTTTGTGCTTTTACTCTATTTGATGATGGTGAGGTTTTTCTGTGGGTTTTGGTCAAGTCTAAGTTTCTCTGAGATGAATAGCACAATTTAGGGTTAAGCTTTGGCTGTTACATTGTTATGATTCATGCTTTCATGATTTCGAGTTAATCCAGACGTGGCTTGGATTGAGGTAAAGAGTCTTTTTATTGAGCTCATAATTTTAGTTTGGACAATGGATTTAGTGGATTTCAAGACACAAACTCATAGGATTTATTTGTTTTGTCATTTTTTCTTTTCATGCATTAACACTGTATATAGTTTATTTTACAGAATGCATACGGAGAAGGTAAATGGTCTGATACAGTATTTTGGTTATTCATGACAGGGTGTTTGCTCCTATAGAGAAGATATGTCTAGAAGACAAAGTAGAAGAAAAGAAGAAGAAATGAAGAAAGAGAAGAAGAAATTAAAGCTCTGAGATCTCAACAGATCGATAACAGCAGAGGCCCAGGCTTGGGAAAAGTTCATCAACAACTAAGCTGGTCACTCTTTATAAAAGTCCTATTAAATTTTAATTTAATGTAATGTATTGTACAACACTCACTAAAAGACTAAATTGTGAGATTAAACGGTTGGGGGGGAGCCCAAAGGTCACAGGGGGAGCTCAAAGGTCACAAGGGGCATCCCAAAGGTTTTTCCATTCTATATAAATATAGGAGAGTTAGATGTAATAAGGGACTTTTTCCTAGATATATTTGTGAGAGTATGTTGTAAGAATAACTATGTCCTTTTGCAATAAAGAATTACAAGTTTCCTGTTGGAGAAAGCTTGGTGGAATTTTTCAAATGCTATGCTATGGATCTATTGAATGTGAAATATTTCATTTTCAACTTGCATCCTTTAACTGTGAGATCATTCTAACTATTTGAACCTATGACCTTGTTATGAATGCACTCTAGTTTATTCTATGAAATTTCCACTGTGAGTAATGAAGGCTTTTCATAAAAAAATGAGCTATCTTGTTGTTCATATATCTATTAATGTTCATGTGTTTTGAAATAAGTAACAACTATCTGTGATTTTTCTTAATGCATGCACAGAAACACATTACTCATTGATAAATGATAATATTTCTCCCTAGGGATAGGTTAGATAGTTAGTTTTAGTTTCTTGCTATGTGTGATTTAGATGTGAGAGAGTTAAGATGAGAGGTAAGAACTTGTGCATCACATTGTGACCACTCCTTGTATTCTCTGTCAATCTGCATTTTTAGATAGGAACTTGCACATCATACTTAATCATAAAAAACTAAAAAATACACACGGTGGACCGGGCCATAACCAGTAAAACCTTTATTTTGTTACTTGACCTACTATAGCCGGACTGTAAACCAGACGGATTCCCCATACCAAACAATAATGGGCTATTTGGGAACATTTACTCGGGAGAATCCCTAACTATTGTTACCTACGATTTTCCAGACCTCAACATTTTTTGGCACTAGAAGGAGGGCTTCCAGTGCATGGCTGGACGAGGAAACCCATTTCCTCAAAATTATTACATCGGTAATAGTTCTGAGAGCAGTTTGTTTCCCAATCCAATTCTGGAAGAAAAGGGTAAAGAGCATTTGTATTTTGTCGATAACGAAGTAGTCAATGATATGAGAAGATTTACTAGGGCATATGTGAAGAATATTGGAGGATTACCAATTATTCCTATCTTACCTAGAAGAGAATATCAGAAGAAATACATCCCTATATTGGAAGACGCAGTGTTGGTTGAATATTTTGAAGAACTGGTAGAAATAGCCTTACAGGAAGTTGTTCAACCTCTGAACCAGTTGGGCCCAGATACACCTTACTCTTCACCTGTTCATACCTCTATTCATTCACCACCTCACTCTCCACTTAAAATCATGGAAAATATAAATGCAAATTAGCCACCCAACCCACCAAATCCACCACGTGCTTGGAGGGCTAGATCACCATTAAACCTAACACCTCCTTTGCATGATTTACGTCAAGCTTTTGAGAAAATGTTGCCTA
Organism: Pseudotsuga menziesii; assembly: GCA_001517045.1. Taxonomy (NCBI): domain Eukaryota; kingdom Viridiplantae; phylum Streptophyta; class Pinopsida; order Pinales; family Pinaceae; genus Pseudotsuga; species Pseudotsuga menziesii. The sequence continues at coordinate 71,910 of LPNX010001464.1, read as the reverse complement.
AGTTTGACCCAAGTGAAAATATTTTTGTAGATGATCATTTGCAAATATTTTACTTGGCTATAGAAGGACTACAGGATGGAGAACATGAAGATGTAGTCTGTAGATTGTTTCCACATACACTGAAAGGAGGAGTAGCCTCATGGTATTTTGCTCTGCCTGCAAATTCAATCACAGATTGGGACACATTTGAAAGAATATTTAAGAGTAAATATGTTGTCCACAAAACTCATGCAGCTCTAATGAAAGGGTTATTCTCTTTAAAGAAAGAAAGAAAAGAAAAAGTGCATAATTTCACTCAAAGATTTGTCGCTTATATAAAGAATTTTTCTACAACTGATAAACCATCTGATAAAGTTTTGATTGAATACTATACTTTAGCTCTAGGGCCTAAATTGGCCATGTTTGTGAATATGTTATTCAAGCCTACATTGTCAAAAATGTATAAAGAAGCTAAGAGAGTAGAAGCTAAAAAAGAGAGCATAGAAGATTATCCTCAGTAGTCGGGAGAATTTTTTTTGGGTAAAAACACTTTCTTACTACTAAGCCTAAGGATCAGAAATCACATGACTTTGAAGGAATGTTGAAAATGATACATAAGCTATATAATAGAGTGATATATTTGGAAAAAGAAAAGGAAGCTCATAAAGCATACACGCCTTACTATAAAAGGAGAGAAGACAAAAATCAATCTAAACCTCCTCCACATAGTCCTGCATCAACGAATTTAACTGAGGTAGGTATGGATAACTTTTGCACCTTTCATCAGCAGCCTCATTCTAAAAAAAATCGCCCTCAATGGATCAATTTGATGTCATTAGTAATGAATCAGCAAATGGATTCTAAACTAATAGAAGATGATGAGTAGGAAGAAAAAAATAATCAACCCATAGAAAAACAAGAAGAGGATGCTTTAGTTTTATGGGACTATGTCTCACTTTTTGATATAGAAGATGAAGGTTCATGGAAACAAGAAGAAACATTAGAAACAAATGTGACAACAAGAATTCAAGGTTTGTTAAATAAATACAATTCCATACTCCCGAAAATTAAGAGACTTCAAGAGAATGTAAAGAAAATTCAGAAGAACAACACAAATGATAAAATACTTGAATTTACCATTACTAGTCAAGATCCGAAACAAGTCAACATGCCTTTTAAGCCTATTGAAGACAAAGTTGATAATCTCAATGAAAATCTCAAAGCACCTGAGATGGGGTACGATATTGTGGAGGACATTAAAAGGGATAAGGCAAATATTTAGTTATTTGAAATCTGTAATGTACCTCAACAAAAGAAAAAAAATTGTTAAAAGCACTTGAAGTACCAAACAAAGAGCTTCCCACTAATAACCAACCTGAATAAGAATAAATTGGTGAAGCAAGTGTGGGAGGTAAGTCTAAATACAAAACCCCACCATTTCTCCTAACATTTGAAATTTTCAGCCATAACATGCACACCTATTTAGTAGACTCAGGGGCATCAGTCAATGTTATGCCACTTTCAGTCTGCAAGAAGATAAATGGACAACCTAAACCATATACCTAGCAAGTTATTTAGTTAGACAGAACAACTGTGAATGTAATTGGGGAAATGGAGGATGTTCTGATTCGATTATCTTCAAATGAAAAGGTACGTCAGTTCATCGATATTGTAGTAGCAGACATACCTGAGGCTTATGGACTTGTTTTGAGTCAGGATTGGTCAGCAAAGCTAAATGGATATTTTGCATCAGATTGGTCACATCTGTGGTTTTCTCTTAAGGGAAGTCCAAATCAGATAAAAATATTAAGGGAGCCCCACATGAAGCACAATGTTACTCAATTGGAAGAAAAAAATGAACTAGGGAATTTTGTGTTGGGAAATTATCTAGTTGAGCTAGAATTGGGAAACTACCAAGCAAAATAAGCCAGCAACATATCTGACACCCAGCCCAATCTCCTTTGATTTTCACGGGCTCATGAGATTGATTGTAAAATAGTAGATTTAGTTTCAGATATAGCTTTTAATTCACGACCAGTAAAATTAGATAATGGGTAGGCCTTTTCAATTTGCAGTCAATCCTAGACCCTCAAATTACAAGTTGTCATATTTACAGGGGTGGGCAGACAACTGACTAGTTAGTGGTGTTGTTCTCAAACTTTATTTTTCTTGTTTTTTTATTTCTTGAGTATCTTGTAAAAAAATAAACTGATTTGGTTGTTTATTTTTTATTTGTTTCTATTTGTTTTAGTTGTATTTTGATTGATTTCAATAAAAGAAGCAAACTTTTCATTTCATGGAGAACATCAAAATTATGGATTAACTAAAATCCTTGATTACAAGACTGTGTATTATTGATTTATCTGAAATAATTCTTCTAGTTTAGTAGTTTTCCTAAATGGCTATGAACACATTGAAGTCCTACTTAATCCTTGTAAAATAACCCGGGATCAAAAGGTCTGGAATACAATTTTGAGGCTCCATCCATCTCACATTTAAAAATGTCGTAGGGGGTGACAACAAAAGATCCATAGAAAGGAAGTAGGGTAAACAATATATTATATATAAATGATCCCATGCAAAGAATTGAAAGCCAAAAGGAAAATAAAAGTAAAAAAATCTCCTAAGAAAGTAATATGTATCAAAACAAAGTACTGAACCATATGAGTACATGATTACCAAAGTTCTTCTCCATCTGTGAGATGAAAAATCAATACATCTCTCACACAAAAGGACACTATGGATAGAGGAGCATGAATAAATTTTTTAGAAAGAAAGGCATGGAGGAGGACTCAAAAAGGACAAAATGGTCCAAAAGCACAAAAGTGAAAAATGGCATGGGAATGAGGAACAAATGAATATTTATGTTTACCATATGTTACAATCCTGTGATGTCCAAGCTGGGAGCCACAGGAAGACAGAGGTAAAAAATGAAACTCATATTCCTGGCCTCAAAAGAGTTATCTTGACTTTTAAATCTTGGTTTCCATTTTCCTAAATTGGACTATCATCAATGATTAAATATACATATATTTTCCATTTTAGAAATCCAGACATCTAGAAGAATTCAACATGTTAGTTTTATTGTGAAACAGTCTGTTACTTAAGGAATAAATTGTCCCTAGATTTTGGGGTCACCAGGTAGTCGCCAATTGTTGCAGCTCCAACTTTTTTTCCCAAATTTTTGAAAAATTTTGGACCCTCCTTTCGATTTTATCTTGCCTGGATTTATTTGGTTTCCTAAACTCTGGTTTTTTCCCTCTGCTACAAATTTGGGTTGTTTGAGTTTGAATTGAGGTCAATTGTTTCCTTCGTTTCAGAAGTTGGATGATCTAAATTTGCCTGTGTCTAGCCAAAGCTTTTGATTATGGAGTTTGTTTATTTTTTAACATTTTCTCTATTGATGATTTTGTTTTAGCACTATCGAAAGTCAGTTGAAGTTTGAGTTGGAACTTTAGTTATCTATGCTGCCACTGTTTCGGAGGTTAAATGAATTGATTTCATCATTGCCTAGCCAAGAATCTTTTGAACACTTAACTTTTCTTTGAATTTTTGATTATTGGTTTTATTGCTATCGGAGGGCAATCAAAGTTTGAATTGGAGTTTTAGTTATCTATGCAGCCGCCGTTTTGGAGGACAAATAGAGAACGGGCCGATGGACAGTTCTTACTTTCATCGATGCATGGTTTTATTGGTTCAAACCTTTTTCTTTGTGATGATATATTTTTGTTTTTGTTGTCGGACGTCTTTTGAATGGTGAATCGGGGCCATAGTTCTCTAAGCAACTGCTATTACGGAAGCCGGGGCATGAACGTCCTGATGGAAAGTCATGTTTTTCACTGATGGGTTTTTATCTCCTTTGTTTATTTTTCAAAAAACTTTTACTTTTGACTTTGGGTGTTTTTGTTTTATCATAGTTAGAATTCTAGGCTTGAGCGATGCTGTCGTTTTGGAGGCCTTGTTTTTTGTCTCACCGACACTGTGGAGATGCTTATTTCTAAACTCACTCATCTATAGTCCTCAGTTCTTTTGATATCTGATGTTTTCTATTGCTGCAGAACCCTTAGTCCATATGACTTCCACCGTTGCAGCTTTTTAGTGAACTATCTGGCCGATGATTAGTGGTTCTGAGCTCCGACCCTTAGCTTTAGTTCTTTCGATCACTGATGTTTTCAGTTGGTCACGGATCCCATAGTTTTTCTATCTTCCTGCATTGCGGCTGCGTAGTGAACTATTCTGCCAATGCATTATGGTTAGTCCTCCCACTCGCTGATGCTGATGTGTTTAGTGGGTAGTGTTTTGATCTCCGATACATGTATGGAAGCTTTTAGTGTTTTATTTTGTCGACGTTTTAGTTTGTCGCGGAACCCTTAGTCGATATTACTTCCGACGTTGCAGATCCTCAGTGAAATATGTCGCCAATGCATTAGTCCTTGCACTCATCAATGTCGTAGTTTTATTGTTTTAACTTTCTATTTTTCTTTGCACTATCGGAAGGGTTTTTGACTATTGATCGGAGTGCTAGTATTTTTGGTCGCTGGCACGGTGGCAACATTGAGATCACCATCACCATTACTTAGTCATTAAATCTTCCGATTGATGAAGTTTTCATTTTATTGTGGAAGCTGTAGTGTGTTTGTTTCCCACCGTTGTGGATTCGTAGTGAACTATCATGCCGATGCATATAGTGCTTCCCCCCGCCGATGAGAGTTTTGTTTTTTCTTGATCCTTAGTAGTTCTGCTCGTCGAGAAAATTCTTTCCCTCCTTTTTGTGTGCTTTTACTCTATTTGATGATGGCGAAGTTTTTCCATGGGTTTTGGTCGAGTCTAAGTTTCTCCAAGATGAAGAGCACAATTTAGGGTTCATATTTGGTGGTTACATTGTTATGATTCATGCTTTCATGATTTCGAGTTAATCCAGATGTGGCCGAGATGGAGATAAAGAGTCTTTTTATTGAGCTTGTGATTTTAGTTTGGACAATGGATTTAGTGTATTTCAAGACACAAACTCACAGGATTTCTTTGTTTTGTCATTTTTTTTTTCGTGCATTAACACTATATATAGTTTATTTTACAAAATCCATACGGAGAAGGTAAATGGACTGATACGGTTTTTTTGTTATTCATGACAGGGTGACTGCTGCTGTAGAGAAGATATGTCTAGAAGACAAAATAGAAGAAAAGAAGCAAAAATGAAGAAAGAGAAGAAGAAAGTAAATGTCTGAGATCTCAAAAGATCAATAGCAGCAGAGGCCCAGTCTTGGGAAAAGTTCATCAGCAACAAAGCTAGTCTCTCTTTATAAAAGTGCTATTAAATTTTAATTTAATGTAATGTATTGTACATCACTCACTAAAATACAAAATTGTGATATTAAATGGTTGGGGGGGGATCCCAAAGGTCACAGGGAGATCCTAAAGGTCATAAGGGGCATCCCAAAGGTTTTGCTATTTTGTATAAATATAAGAGAGTTAGATGTAATAAGGGACTTTTTCCGAGATAGATTTGTGAGAGTATGTTGTAAGAAGAACTATTTCCTTTTGCAATAGAGAATTACAATTTTTCTGTTGGAGAAAGCTTGGTGGAATTTTTTAAATGCTATGCTATGGATCTGTTGAATGTGAACTATTTCGTTTTCAGCTTGCATCCATTAACTGCGAGATCATTCTAACTCTTTGAACCTATGTTCTTGTTATGAATGCACTCTAGTTTATTCTATGAAATTTCCACTGTGAGTAATGAAAGCTTTTCATAAACAATGAGCTATCTTGTTGTTCATATATCTATTAATGTTCATGTGTTTTGAAATAAGTAACAACTATCTATGATTTTTCTTAATGCATGCACAAAAACACATTACTCATTGATAGATGATAATATTGCTCCCTAGGGATAGGTTAGATAGTTAGTTTTAGTTTCTTGCTGTGTGTAATTTATATGTAAGAGAGTTAAGACAAGAGGTAAGAACCTGCGCATCACATTGTGACTACTCCTCGTATTCTCTATCAATCATCATTTTTAGATAGGCACTTGCACATCATACTTAAACATAAAAAACTAAAAAATACACATGGTGGATGGGGCTGTAACTGGTAAAACCTTTATTTTATTACTTGACCTATGGTAGTCGGACCGTAAGCCAGACGGATTCCCCATACCAAACAGTAATGGGCTAGTTGGGAACATTTACTCGGGAGAATCCATAATTGTTGTTACCTGCAATTTTCCAGGCCTCATCAGTATCCATAGGGTTCTTTATATAGTGCTTCAATGGGGTAATGGAAGGTCGAATCCGAGCGATCTCAAGGCATATGGAAGGCCGAGAGACCAGTGATTCGGATCCACATCAAGGAAAAATCCAAAACTATTTTTCCTTTTGCACACATCCTGATCTACGCAGGTTTAAGGGTCAAATCCACGTATTTACACGAGAATGGGTTTAAAAGTTGTGTATATCAAATAAGACATGTTTTTAGGGATGATCTTGGAAACATCAAAGGTACAAAAATGGTCCATGGGGTCTCAAGAGTCTACAAAGGGACAGGGAAGGCCATAAAGGTGTGATCCACCATGTGTGGTAAAATCAGCTGTAACAGATACCCCCTAATGTGTGAGGTTAGAGGGGTGATATGATGGCCAAAATACATTATAATTCCATCCTAGAAGTGGAGTGATGAAGAACAAGGTGGAAGAGCCAGCCATCCAATAGTACAATACAACAATCAAAATCTGCACATAACTGCAAGTAGATATAGCAATCCCGGATACATAAGAGTAATGGCCATGAGTAGGCATGATAAAAAATATGACATGTGTGGTCATCACCACGTACAATATAGATAGATCAGAATCTCCATGATGAAGATATACAAAGAAACATGATCTCCATGAAGGATGAAGATATATAATGGATCAAGATCTCCATAATGACTGGAAACATCTGACATATACTGGAATCAAGTCATGAGAGCTGAAATCTCATGAACTTTGGCACGATCAAGGAGATAGAATATATGAAATGCCACCAATATAGAAGGTCTTCTAAACAATCCGCTACAAGTACATGTCCTACTATGTGAATAGAGGTATCTAGGTCAAACATACTATTCCATCGTCTGATTACCGATCATTGATGTATACTTTTAACCGACGCAAGACCACCCACTGATAATGAAAATGGGAATCAAGTTACTAGAGCGGAAACTCACAAGTGTGAATAAAGGTGTTCAGGTCAAACACTTGAAAGGATCCATCGATCAGGGGACATTGATGTATTTCCAAAAACTGTCAATGGTGAGAGAACTTGCCACTGATGACTACAAGTCTCAAGGCACTCAAAAATGACTCTAGATTCCTATCCCAAAATAAATGATCTGAAGTCGATTGGATGAAATACGTTGGAAGGAGGGAATTAAGGAACCCCCCATCATCCAACATGAGGTACTCAGCAAAGTTGTATAATGTGGAAGAACTCAATCATAATGTGCATGAACCAGTATCAGTACCAGGAATGACGGACATGCAAAGTCAAGATAACTGAGGAATGGTCGAATCAGGTTTCAAATTCCTTCGAACAAGAGAATAAAGGAAAATTATGATTAAATGTAGGAAGCATAGACTCAATATACAAAACTAGGACATCTCTGTGACACAGGAGGCATTGACAGAGGCTCCATAGGGACTAGAAGCTTAACCAGTCAGTGAAGATAAATTCAGAGAAATGAGTACAGCTCCTAAAGTCAAACTATTAACCCAACCAGCAGATGTGATATACAGTGCTCTGTTCGAAGGTGACATGACCCGACTGCTGCCAAAGATAACATCTTTTCTTGTCTGGATTTTTGGTTTTTTTATTTGTTTTTTGGACTTTTTCAAATATTTTGAAAAGCTTGAAAAATAATAAAAGTGCTTTATAGTTACAAACTAGGAGGAGACGAGTGTCAATGGGAAAAAAAACTAGTTCCAAGTAGTGGAACACACATATGCTCAATGCAAGGACACATGTGTAGGATAACGACACTCGAGGGAAATTCCCCTCCCGGTAAAAATGAGGAATCAAGCTAGAAAAGATATATAAAATGGCTCTGCATGGCTAGACATGAGACAAGCTTGGGCTATATGGCTGATAATCAAAGTCAAGGAAGCCGACATAAGGCTCAATGAGGTAGGAAAAAATCATGATAATGCAATTACAACTTGACATAAGGGAGTCTTGGGGGAGAAAGGCTAGCAAACAGATTAAGAGGAGTATGAGGCTCTTACGCAAAGACATGGCGATACTATACAAAGGACTCCCACACCCTAAAGGGAAAAAATGTCAGCATGGGCACCAAATTCAACGGAGGAGCTAACTAGGCCACCCATGTATGGTCAAGCTCTACCATTCACATCATGTCACTTCTAAAACAACAAGAAGGTTCCGTAACAAGATAGAATGGGTCGTACCTAAGGTTATCATGAAACAGTCATAAGGTCATGCAAAATTCAAATGGATACGACATCTAACCTATATGCTAGTTTAGACATAATACCTGAAATGGGCATGAACGGGTCAAAATAATGGTTGAAACGGTGGTCAAAACGGTCTCCTACATCATCAGATTAGTCCAAAACAGTCTAAAATAGTAAAAAACGGTCCAAAACTATGGAAAGGGGGTAAAAAAATTTCAAAAATTTCAAAAATCTTCTATAAATAGTAAAAAATTCAAAAATTACATATCATTTGAAATTTTTTACCCATTTGAGCTCAAAACTTCAAATGCAAATTCCAGGTGATTCGTTCGGCAAAATTCAACACCACTTGTTCCAGGTAGCTAGTCATGTCCTCCTATTCCATTTTCATGTAAATGTTTTCAATTTCCATGGTCAATTTTTTAATTTTAGGCCAGTCTATATTAGTCTTCTCGACCCATGTGGAAATCAGGGTTTTTTCCACGTATAGGGCTGGCTATATGTGGAAAAACTACCCAAACTCACGTACATACGCATATGGTTTGCAAACAGTCGCGTATGTGGCCATGCACATGGATTTTTAGGTGAAATAATGACCAAAAATTATTTTTAATGTGCAGGATGGTCCTAGAATGGAGGGAGAGGGAACATGGAGACGTAGAAGAGGCTGTATGGGGTGATTCGATGGAACAACAAGCTCTTCATGCATGTGGGCTATAAAATTTTTGGTGTCTTGGAATCCTGAGGGCCAAACCAAGACTCCTAAAGATGCTAGTAGACTACCAAGATCTAGACTCAGAGTTTTTCTATATCAATGGGATGTCCCTCACCATAGAGGTGGAGGACATATATTTCATTACAGAATTGTCCTGACGGGGAGAGGTGGTGAACCTATGCTGTCGCAGGCTCATAGGTGGCCTCACCATTGATGAGTATATTGCAGTATACTATTTTCCAGACACAGAAAAGGTTTGGATTCTGGTCCTGACAAACTCCATCCAGGTACTAGGCCTGAAGGCGATACTACTGGCACTCGGCAGGATAGATGGGCTAGAATCACTCCACTAGGCCTCGCATCCATTGATGTTCTATGCAGTGGAGTGCATGAGACCCACAGTTTATGATTGGAGTACTATGTTGTTGAGAAACATGAAGCAACAACTCAGTGACTGCAAGATGGGAAGGGTATGAAACTTTGGTTTCAACAGTCTATTGAGCAATTTCTTCTTTGAGCGTGTTATGGGGTTGAGCCCTAGAGTTGAAATTCCTCTTCACGGGGTTTGAGATCCAACCCAATGACATTGGGAATATTCTATGCACAGACTGGGAGGGGGTAGGGTGTCCAACCCCTACCCAGCTGATTTCTTTCCATGGTGGCGGTGGCAGATTATTGCCATCAATGACTACCCTTATGCAATGATAGATTTTCGGGGAGATCCTGACATGCCCCTACCACAAGGAGTAGCATTTGGTGATATCGGTAATGAATCCCAACCCTCTTTTTAAGTTTTTTGAAATATTAATTATTTTTTGTGTTTTTTTTATTATATATTTGACTCAAAAGACATATTTTTGTGTGAGGACACATAGTGACAACCTATCATATGTATGCAGATGTTCAACCACGGCGACCTGACGACTTCCCTCGTGTTAGACAGAGGGGAAGATGAGATGATATCATGGGTGTGTATGCGGAGTGGATGCTCCAAATCATCCATACAAACTTCATACGGTTGACACATAGAGTACCCATGGCGCAACTCGAAGACTTGCTTGAGGCCATGTAGCGTCAGGTGGTTGGAGTACCACGAGCATGGGTGCATTTATTATGATGACTAGCTAGAGCCATGGTGTGCTACCATGATTAAAACCCCTCTCCTCCTCCATAGGCTTAGAGACCTGAGAGTGATTCATTTTTGTACTACCGTGTATTATATTTTGGTGGCTCGGAAGCCCTATTTTTGTATTATGAAACTCATGTATTATGATGTCACATTTTGGATGTTTAATGAAAAAACTTTTATGATGATCGATTTTATTTATTTACAGGTGTGTAAAAATGTATGTTTGTGATGTGCTTTTGGTCTATGAAACAAATGCCAATCTAACACATAGTTAGCATATGATTCGTCAACTTGATTATAAATTCTTGAAACATGTATGTATGTTGTGCTCTCAAATTTATGTTCTAGCAATCTCACACGTAAGAATATTGGTAATAATTTCGGATCCCTAACTCGATACAATCCATTAAGCTATGACCCTATTAACTGTGAATCAAGACATACCTTAAGAGAGAGAACACAATGTGAAATGGCATCCTGTAATAGCTTGATAATGGCACTATACTCATCAACATTCTTCGAAGAGGGCCATAAAAATATGCCTCCTGAAGACAATACCTGACCCATAGAAGTATAAATCACCCAAGCAACAGAATCTGAGTGTTGAGTGTGGCTGCTAACACCATCAGTGAATCCTATGTAAACGGAAGGCTCCATCAACATCTTCCATAAAAAATGAAAGCTAATCAACAAACCTGATCACCATAAGAAAACCTAAAATCTATACAATAATATACAATAATCAGTCGTTGTTGAAGATCATGTAGAGTATTTTTTCAGATAGAGCCCATTTCTAGGCTCCGCTAAGGCTATGCTTTCATAATCTACCAACTCATATTCACCCTTCTCTAACACATGTTTGATCATGTAAGGACCATGCCACATGGGATTAAAATTCCCTGCCCCCAAGGGTTCTTTAGTTTGATCCCATAAAAGGACCAAATATCCTTCACTAAACCTCCTCGGACAAACAAACTTATCATACTGGACCTTAACATGACACTTATTCACCTCTAGAGCCACTAAAGCATCTCGGCGCTGCTCATCAAGCTACTCTAAGTGGACCAAATGTTCCTCCAAAGCAGAAGTCTTTGATAAAATCTCTATAGCTAATTTCAATGAAGGGATTTTGCATTCAACCGTCAATATAGACTCCACTCCATGAACAAGCTCATATGGATAAAAACTAGTGGATGTCTTAACTGCGGTCCTATATGCCCACAAAGTAGGATATAACATGATATGCCAATTCATTTTGCTTTGTACGATGGTTTGTTGGAGAATGGATTTAAGTGATTTGTTCACTGCTTCAACTTGTCCATTCACCTGAGGGTAATAAGAAGAGGAGTGTTCCTACTTATACCCTAGCTTCGAGGTGAACTCTTCCATCATTGGATTCTGAAAGTGCCTACCATGGTCAGTGATAAGCTCTTTTGGAATACTGAACCGAGTAATAATTTAGTTGAATACAAAATGCACGGATGTCTAACTGTTAGATTTAATCATGGGCATAGCCTCAGCCCATTTTGTGAAATAATCAATGGCCACTATAATATGATGATGCCCCCCAACTGAAGCTGGGCTGCAATTGTTGATGTATATGTAACTTCGGAATGTATTCTTCTATGTATCTTATGTATTGTAACCCGATGTTTATTCTGGGATGTTTCTATTATGTATTTGAGTCATGTTGTCATACCCCAATGTTCTGATCGAGAGTATTAATAATGTAAACAAGTCATATTAAGTCATTAGGTAAGTCCCCACAGTTTCAGGGCACTTGAGTTATTATACACTAATTAAGGTGTAGGCTCGAGTAGTAATTGTTAGGTTGAGCCTATGTGTGAAAATGCAATTCAAGTGAACAGAAGAATATAAATAGAGAGTGAGAGTCTCTCTATTTATCACTTGTGAAATACATCACTTTCTCTCTCAAGTGTGGCGCACTTTTGGAGAAGGAAATACTTTGGCTTGACAGAAGATAGAAGGCTGCTGCTGTGTTGGGAGTACATCTTACTGTTTTGGGTTTCACATATTTTGGTGATACTATCTTAGAGGAAGTTACGAGGTTTTCTCCATTTATGGTTTCCCCGATCAAAACTCTTTGTGTCTCTTGTCTCTTGTGATGTGCTTATCTTATTGTTGTGCTTGTTATTCTCTCAGTGAAAAGATCCTAACATAATGCTAGCTTAAATATTGAAAAACTAACATGGTATCAGAGCTAACCTGAGAAGAAGACATTGTGTAGCTACAGGAACTAGGGCTTCCTAGTTTGTGGATCTTGCTCCACAGATTTTCAGCAAAAGTATGCTGGGATGACTCTCCATTGAAGGGTGCATCTTTCTGTCGATGCGGAACTCAATTTCAAGCATTTTCAGTTTCGATGTGGAAATTAGGGATTTCTACAGAAGAGGAATTTTTGAGTAATACCAGAATAGGATTTTTCTCCTCATCAAAACCAAATTTTAGAGACCTGGACCAATAAATTTGGTTGGGTAAAACTCCGGGAAAGTCAAACCCTAGTTTGACCCTGAGCTAGGAGAAACCCTAAATACTAAAATTGCTAAGTTTTGGTACAGTCGCTATATTCTGAGATTGGTGAAGTCTCAGAAGATAAAAATTGCAGGGACAGAATATAAAATCCTTATGCAGCATGTGTCCAAAAATTAGACACATATTCGCTGTACTCCAAGAGATACGATCTCTACAAGTTAGGGTTCCAGCCTCTTCCAGAATTCATCCCTAAACATGACATTTGGGGATATCTGCAATATCTTGAGCTACAAAGGTCCAAATGGAATTCCTGAAGATGTTCCAAAAAGGACACAGACTTTAATTTCAGTGATACAAATATCAGACTCAGAAGATGAACCAGTAACATGTGGCATGCCGTACAACTTCGCTGTTCAGAACAGTCCTATAACAGGTCACCTTGGGAAAAGAATCATAAATCCAAAATGGTGAAACCAATTCAGATTAAACCTATGGTGTTGGATCAAGGACATGCGAGGTTACCTTCGTATGAAATTTTAGACACAGAGGAACATTAAGTTCGAAGATATCATAGAAACAGTAATAGGCATTTCTGCAGAAGAAATCAGAAAATTAGGACTTCCTGTTTTGGGAGCTTCCCTCCACTGTTTTCAGAAAAGGAGTACATTGGACAGCTCCATTTGAAGAGATATATCTGTTTATCCAATCAGATCTGAAAGATTCCAAGTTTTGAAAATTAGGGTTTCTGTGACAAACCCTAGATCAGCGAACTCCGGGACAAGGACGGACACCTCAAATCGGTAAGATCTAATCCTTTGCTATTTCCATTTGAGGCTCTCATTTCAATATGATATATCACATCATCTTGGTGACAAGCTTGGGGAAGTTGAAAACTTCCAAGCCTGGAAGTATCTGATCTCTCTGAAGAAATTGTATTGGACACCTACGTGAGTATAGAGGTTCCAGTTTCAGAGGGAGACGAGGTTAGAAGCCTTTCACAAGAAGAACTTGGTCAAGGCCAAAGAAGACATCATGCTCATGCTGCAGAGGATGATGAACCATCCAAAAAGAGATCTAGATATGAATGTGAAGATTCTTCAAGCAAGGATGAATATGTTCTGATATCAGGGCTCATAGGTAACATTACTCATGGAAGTGATGATTGGCTTATAGACAGTGGGGCTTCCAAACATATGATGGGATTCAAGGAATCCTTTGTAAGACTGTCAGAACATGAATCGCCTCACAAGGTGAAACTAGGAGATTACTACCAATATCGAATAACACGTAGTGGGAAATCTTCATACAAGCTAGACTATGGTAAGTCTCTAACAATGAAAGAAGTATTGTTTGTGCTAGGATTGAAAAATAACCTTCTCTCCATTTCAGCATTGATGCAAAAGGAATGCGGGCTGCATTCATAGATGTTCAAGTCATCATATGTCCAAAAAGGAAAGACTATCCATGATGTGGTAGTGATTGAAGAACAAGGAGGCTTGTACAAATTGAAGGGATATCCAGAACAAGCCTTGATCCATGACACAGTAGAGCCAAATGAGCTTTGGCATTATAGAGAACTACCTATTGCAAGCAAAGCTGT
>LPNX010001464.1:11212-56731 GCA_001517045.1 Pseudotsuga menziesii | reverse complement strand
GGTTGAAGATGCAAGTCTATACACTAGATGGTCACATAGAATATTAGTAGCATAGGAAGCTACTTGTCACTCCGGTATAGAATGTTTTCAGTGCATAGAGCATAGAAGATAGAGGGAGTATGATGCTTCGCTTCAGAGGGAGTGACTACAGACTATCTTGAGGTTCGACATGGTACGACAGGTTGGGCAGATTACTGATGACTCTAGGCTTTACTGAGAGTAAAGCGGATTGCAACCTTTGCTTCAAGGTTGAAGACAGAAGACCAGTGATGCTCCTGTGATGTGTCGATGCACTATTGTTCTAGGTATGGAGGTGTGACAGAGTACAGATGGAATATTCCTTGGACAAGGGAAGTTTGCAGTAGAGATCCTGAAGAGGTTCAGGATGATGGATTGCATGACCACACCTATGGCACCGAACATGAAGCTATTGAGTGATGCTTCATTAGAGACGGTTGATGCTATGATGTATTGTCAGATGATTGGGTCCTTGATGTACCTGAGACAAGATATTTGCTTTGTTGAGAACACATTGAGACAGGTTCACCTGATGGTTGCAAAGCATGCAATGGTATAGTTGATTATGGGCTCAAGTATGATGCGAATCAGAAGATTAACCTGGAGGGTTATGTTGATTCAGATTGGGCAGGCAGTGCTATCGACAGGAAGATTACTTCAGGATGTTGCTTCAATATGGGATCAGGTGTGATCTCTTGGTTTAGTAGGAAGCAATCCTATGTGGCACTGAGTACAGCTGAAGCAGAGTATGTCGCAGCTTGTTCAGCTAGTTGTGAGGCAGTATGGCTGCGGAAGCTACTGTCTGATATATTTGATCTCCAGTTAGATGCTACTTGTATACATTGTGACAACCAGAGTTGCGTGAAGTTGTCAGAAATCTAGTGTTCCATGACAAGTCGAAGCATATTGAGATCAAGTATCACTATATCAGGGATATGGTATAGAGAGGAGCAGTGAAGCTCCTATATGTTGCGATGGAGGAACAGATAGCTGATGTATTGATGAAGCCATTGGCTAGGCTGAAGTTCGAGTACTTCAGAGAGAGACTTGGTGTTCTCCATATCGAGGTTCCTTCCAAGAGAAAGTGATGAGACCCAAAGCCATTCTGACGAGCAGGTCAGATGTAAGGGCTGAGCCATTCTATCATGGTGAGAGGATTTAGTTCCTTCCATGTCAGATATGAGTGCTAACTACCATTCGAGGAATGGAGGCACCTGGTCAGTTACCAGGAACACTAAGTCAGGGACTGAGAGAGCCATTCTAACGAGCAGGTCAGATGTAAGGGCTGAGCCATTCTGGTCATGGCTAAAATATTAAGTTCCTCCCATGACAGATGTGAGTGCTGGCCATTCTGTCGAGTAGGAAAGATGTAAGGTCAACTGCCACTCTCCGGGAGAGTGGAGGTGCCTGGTCAGTTACCAGGTAGCTCAGTCAGGGACTGGGGGCCATTCTGACGAGGGTGTAGGATTCAGTTCCTACCAGGTGAGATGTGAGTGCACAAATATTTCATCATTATGGCGGATGTGGTTCCAGCCTAGTTGAAAGTTTTTCATCATTATGGCGGATGTGGTTCCAGCCTAGGTGAAAGTGCATAAATCTTTCTTCATTGTGGCGGATGTGGTTCCAGCCTAGTTGAAAGTCTTTCATCATTGTGGCAGATGTGGTTCCAGCCTAGGTGAAAGTGTAGAAATCTTTCTTCATTGTGGCGGATGTGGTTCCAGGCTGGTTGAAAGTCTTCCATAATTGTGGTGGATGTGGTTCCATCCTGGGTGAAAAGAACAGAGTTCTTTCATCATTGTGGCGGATGTGGTTTCATCCTGGATGGGATTGTGCCCTTCTGACGAGTAGGTCAAATATAAGTGCAGAGCCATTTCACAGATGGTAGTTGATGTGCCTACCATGCTGGTGAATGTGAGTGCTGGGCCTTTCTGATGTGATTGTAGTTTACTACACGATCAGATGTGAGTGTTGGGCGTGCCTTTCTAACGAGAAGTTTAGATGTAAGTGCTGGGCGAAGACCTACATGAGGGTAGGCCTACAACCAGCATGAAAAAGGGCTGGATCTGTAGAACTTCCTATGACGAGATAATACACACATGATGATGACCAAAGATGATCTAGATCGAGCTATGATCCAGATCCAGTTATGATGAATTCGAGAGATCCAGATCGAGTGATGATCCAGATCCAGCAGTGATGATCTAGATCGAGAGATGATCAAGATCCAGTGATAGTGATTCATATCGAGTGATGATCCAGATCCAGTGATGATGTTCTATGATGATCCAGATCGAGTGATCATCTAGATCCAGTTCTATGACGATCCAGATCGAGAGATGATCCAGATCCAGATGACTTGAAGATGAAGATGACTTGAAGACGAAGATGACTTGAAGATGAATATGTTCCAGTTGATACAGAGAAGAAGACCAGTGCTGAAAATCGTGTCGAAAGAATACCTTCCTAGTTAAGAGGGAGTGTTGATGTATATGTAACTTCGGAATGTATTCTTCTATGTATCTTATGTATTGTAACCCGATGTTTATTCCAGTATGTTTCTATTATGTATTTGAGTCATGTTGTCATACCCCGATGTTCTGATCGGGAGGATTAATAATGTAAACAAGTCATATTAAGTCATTAGGTAAGTCCCCATAGTTTCAGGGCACTTGAGTTATTATACACTAATTAAGGTGTAGGCTCGAGTAGTAATTGTTAGGTTGAGCCTACGTGTGAAAATTCAATTCAAGTGAACGAAAGAATATAAATAGAGAGTGAGAGTCTCTCTATTTATCACTTGTGAAATACATCACTTGCTCTTTCAAGTGTGGCGCACTTTTGGAGAAGGAAATACTTTGTCTTGACAGAAGACAGAAGGCTGCTGCTATGTTGGGAGTACATCTTACTGTTTTGGGTTTCACATCTTGTGGTGATACTATCTTAGAGGAAGTTGCAGGGTTTTCTCCATTTATGGTTTCCCCGATCAAAACTCTTTGTGTCTCTTGTCTCTTGTGATGTGCTTATGTTATTGTTGTGCTTGTTATTCTCTCAGTGAAAAGATCCTAACATAATGCTAGCTTAAATATTGAAAAACTAACCCCCACTTGGTGAAGGGACTGGCGGTGATAATTGGATGTAACCAGGCAGGATGTGAGTGCATATTGCATGCAAACACCTAGAAAGGGTGACACTTCTTGACCGCATTAACACAATCTTTAAATATCAACGGCCAAAAATATCCCGCTCTCAATATTTTTTGGGCTGTAGAAAGCCCCAATAAATGACCACCACACGCCCCTCCGTGGCGATCATTCAACACAAACTTAGTTTCCTCATGGGTTAAACAATGACATAAAATGGAATCTACCCCATAGCAGTACAAAGTGTTATCCACTATAAGGTAGTTCTTAGATACGTGATGTAATCGTTGTCGCTCATCCCATGAAAGGTGAGTAGGGACCTTCAATGTTTGTAAATATACGATAATATCCCCATACCATGGATCCAAAGTTGAGATAAGGAATATATGCTCATTGACAAACATATTCTCATAAATTTCCTCCTCCTCATCACTTGGGAAATCAGCAATGAGCTCCGCAAAAATTAACGATTTCTTCGATTTCTCCATAACAAATTCGAGATCGAATTATTGCAAACTAACAATCAATTTATTATACTTTCCCTTTATCATCCTTCTAGTGAGGATGAACTGAAATGGATTGACATGAACTACTACCAAGGTCTAGTGAAGGAGAATATAGTGTCTCAATCTCTGAACTACATGAACGGTAGATAAGAAAAGTTTCTCCACATGGGAATAACGGATTTCCGCATCTATAAGGTTCCAAATCAAATAATATATGACATGCTCATGGAGCTCCTCATCCTCCTGAAACAAAACCATACGAATCGTCTCCATAGATGTGGCCACATAAATAAAAAATTCAAGGCTATAGTCGAGTGGACTAAGCATGGGGGCCAATGCTAAGGCTCGCTTAAGAGCATCAAAGGACTCCTAGGCTCACTCATCCCAACAAAAGTTAGTGTCCTTCTTCAAAAGACACATAAAGCCTTTAGTCAAATTGGAAAAGTTAACCACGAATGTCCGTAAGAAGTTTTACATGCGCTGCAAACATTGGAGATGTCTAATATTTATCGTGGGAGACAATTTAAGTATTTACTCAACCTTTAAGGGATCGCCTCTTATACCCTCCTTGGAAACAATGAATCTCAGCAAGCGACCTGACTTCACGCAAAAGATGCACTTATGAGGATTTAACCTAACCTGGTAGTGGTGCCATCTTTCAAATACTAATCTCAAATGGTAGGAATGACACACTCTTAGGTGAGAATGAGCAGCTAGGTCATCCAAAAATACTTCAATAATTGATTTGAGATCATGAAAAATCAAGGTCATAGCCTGTTGAAATGTAGCTCTAGCATTTTTAAGACCGAAAGGCATCTTTCGATATGCAAACGTACCCCAAGGAAAAATAAATGCAGTTTTGTGTTGATCCTCGGGTTTAATTTGAATCTGATTATATCCGGAAAAGCAGTCCATGAAGGAAAATACCTCGCTTCCCACACACTCATCCAAAATCTGATCAATAAATGGTGTGGGAAAATTATCGTTAGGACATGCACGATTTAAATCATAGAAATCAGTACATATACGGATCACTCCATGTTTATTATCAACCGAAATGGTGTTTGAAACCCACTCCATTGAAGGAACGGGATATATAAAGCTGGATTTCAACAGCTTTTCTATCTTATCCTTAATCGTGGGTGCTTTTCTAGGATTCACTGCATGCAAACGTTGTCGAACAGGTTTGGCATTGGGATAAGTCTTAATTTCATGTTCAACAATGCGAGGGTCGGTACCTAGAATTTCCTCATATGACCAAGGAAATATATCATGAAACTCTCTGAATAGCTCAGTATACTCCAAAATCTCAGCATGGGAACATTCTTCCCCAGTATAGACATTCTCAATCTTTCCAGGATCATGAGAGATATTGATAGGAATCGTAGGTGATATATTCACCATGTTTCCATCAGCCATCTGACCAGGAGTGCTTAATGGAACCACGGGACTACCAATCTTCTCGCTAAGAATATCCCTAAAGTCCTCACGCTCTAAGCAGTCAAGCTCGAAAATAAAATAAGATCTATGATGTAACTCTTCCCTAGGTGGATCAACTTCAGATATAGCCTCAATAATAGCTTCATCTGATGGAAAAACACTATCAAGGCAGTCATGTGCATGAGAGGACTCAACTTCCCATGCAGGTAGTATATACAGATCCTCCTCCTCTATCTGTGAAGAGGAAGGACTAGGCTCTGCAACACAATCAAGATTTGCTTGATATGCAATCATAGCTGTAGGCAACGACACGTCTGTTTCGATAGGTCCATTTGAAAGACTCGGTGTAGGAAGAATCAAAGGATCTTCCATATGGGAAGTGAGGAAAGACACCAAATTCAATGAAGATGAAGCCCCATCAAAACTATATCCCATCATAAGGACGGGTGCAAGACAACTAAATGTCCCCATAAGGGATGGATACATACCTACACCCACACTCCCAGTTGCCAGCTGAGAGTGGTCGATAATCAGGACGGAATCTCCCGACGATGCATTAACACTCGGATTTTTGAATGATGTTTAATCAATCATAACAATCTTTCCATTAAATGGAAAGCATACAACTCAAAATAGAGAAGAAGGTACGACTTGCATACTATAGATCCAATTTCGATCCAGTAAAAGATTGTAATCAGGGGGCACATCAACCACCTCAACCTCGATCGCAACGGGCTTCCCTCCCAAACAAACCTTAAGAGAAGGAAGAATTTCATGTGGCTACAATGATCTACCATCAAAGGCAGTCAACATGGTAGCGGATTTAGACAACTTGGGAGAACCCAAACCCTTCCAACACGACAAAGACATCACGGGAGCAAAAGCACCTCATTAGAGGAATTTTGGGGTCTAAAATGGGCCTCCTAAGGAAAATAATAAACTAATAGTTAAAATAATAAAATAATAGTTAAAATAATAAAATAATATTGATTAATTTTGGAGGAAGAAAGAAAAAAACTACTTTTGTGTTCGTATTTTCGACATATCTCCCTGTATTTTTACTCAAATTTTGATCAGGAGAGCTCGTTGGATGCGGAATTTGATTTCGTATCCAATGAGTACCCACACTACATACTTTTGATGGACCCCGCTACCCCAAGAACAAGAAATACCTGAAAAAATGTGATGATGATGTCATCATCACATTTTTTCAGGTATTTCTTGTTCTTGGGGTAGCGGGGTTCATAAAAAGTATGCAGTGTGGGTAATTGTTGGATGCGGAATCAAATTCCGCATCCAACGAGCTCTCCCGATTGAAATTTGAGTAAAAACACAATGAGATATGTCGAAAATACGAACAAAAAAAGTAGTTTTTTTTAATGACAAATATGCCAATTCAGCCATTATGGTTGACTTATTTTATTGAAATTCTATTGGTTCTTGAATTCCAACTCACAAAAACTTATTTTGGCATGTTTTCTTATAAGGCCCATTTTAGACCCCAAATTTCCTCTAATGTTTTTGGTCATAGTGTGTTTTGACGGTCATATTAAGACATTCCACATGAGTCAAGAGAGACATGTAGTAAGGCAAGCGAGGCTGTAGTCCCATGGTTTCAAATTTGATGACGAAATAAGAGTTATCATCATTCACCCTAAGAGCAGAAAGAAAAGCTTTCCTTTGCAATGGACAACTATGAATAACTTCAAGCGCAAACATCATACAAGGAGTGTGTCCCAAATCCTCGACAAAAGAATAGTTCTGGGCGGCTCAGGAATTAGAATCTTGCTCTGAACGCTTTAAGACTCCCTTAGGAATGTGAGGTACACTCTCAAGCTTATCCATAGGGTTTTCAATATGTAAAGGACTCTCGGTAGGAGGAGGTTATTTCCCAAGTTTTGGTTGCGACGAACCATAGTCTTTCGCACAAGTCACAACCTTAGTATCATGCACCATGTTGATGCACCCATGACCAGTACTGGCCTTCGAAGGATGTTGATCTCCACCCGATGCAGAATGAGGTTCATGGGTCCTCGAGTTCATATTTTGATTATGGGGTAAAGGATTGGTCAGTACAGCTAGGCCCTATGCTATGAATCTCGAGGCTTCTTCCATATGAGGGCACAAGTGAGTGAGGTGGTCATCCTTACACAACTTGTAAGGAAACTTAACCTTACATTTAGACAACTTGTCCACCCCAGCATTACGGTCATTCTTGTCATTAAAATTGGCATTTTCGTTCTTGTTCCCACCCTTACGATTGTTCTTACCATTTTTCTTATTCCTTCCGGGATGGTGGTTGCCCTTCTGGTCTGACAATGGCACGGAAAGTACACTCCCCGTTTGGGTGGGTTGAGATGAAGCCATAGCTTGTCCCGATGCGGATTGGTTAATAGAAAATTGGCTCACTTGTTTCATAACCAAGTCCGTAGGTTTGGCACTTGTACATCCCACAATGCCATTGGCATATGGTCTAGGTTTGATCTTGGGATCGAAACTAGAACGCGGAGCATTAGGTATGATCTTATATAATAGCCCGGATTGAGCATAAATCAAATCTAGTTCCTGTGCCCTAAAAATTGCTTGTTCCTCGTTCTGAACTTTGGATGTAGAAACATCCTTCGCGATATAAGGTAGTAACGATTTAAGGAACCACTCAAGGAGAAAATATGGTAGTATGAAAGCTTCAATTAATGTCTTCTGTCTACGCCACTCTTGGATATGATCCGAGATATGTGTGGCTTTATTATGCCAAAATGTCGACAAGAGTTTTGTACCAACGTCGTAACACACTGGTAGCTAGAAGTGGTTGAGGAAAGTCATAGAAAGGTCATCGAACAAAATGAATGCCCCATTTGGTAACTCTATGTACCATTTCACTGCAGGCCCTATGAGGGTGCGTTTAAATAGCCTCAAATGGATAGAATCATCATGCAAAGAGTTGGAAGAGAACCAAAGGTGAAAGGTAGTGACATGTTCACTACATTAGAGGAATTTTGGGGTCTAAAATGGGCCTCCTAAGGAAAATAATAAAATAATAGTTAAAATAATAAAATAATATTGATTAATTTTGGAGGAAGAAAGAAAAAAACTACTTTTTGTGTTCGTATTTTCGACATATCTCCCTGTGTTTTTACTCAAATTTCGATCGGGAGAGCTCATTGGATGCGGAATTTGATTCCGCATCCAACGAGTACCCACACTGCATACTTTTGACGGACCCCGCTACCCCAAAAACAAGAATTACCTGAAAAAATGTGATGATGACATCATCATAACATTTTTTCAGGTATTTCTTGTTTTTAGGGTAGCGGGGTCCGTCAAAAGTATGCAGTGTGGGAACTCGTTGGATGCAGAATCAAATTCCGCATCCAACAAGCTCTCCCGATTGAAATTTGAGTAAAAACACAATGAGATATGTCGAAAATACGAACAAAAAAAGTAGTTTTTTTTAATGACAAATATGTCAATTCAACCATTGTGGTTAACTTATTTTATTGAAATTCTATTGGTTCTTGAATTCCAACTCACAAAAACTTATTTTGGCACGTTTTCTTATAAGGCCCATTTTAGACCCCAAATTTCCTCTAATGGGATATTATCCTAGTTTTCCCTAAGATTGGGAATGTCCGAGGGAATCTTGGTAGGGACAATTGGCCAAGCCGAGTCATAAGATACCAGATCAATTGTTAGTCTCGATAAGTCAAGTAGATTTAAGGTTGCGAGGAAAGGGAGCCTAGGTTGAGTTAGTCTATGCCACGCTCCCTAATAGTTTTTGTTCATATAAGGCTGACTACTGTAAATACCATGGCCTTGGCCATAATATCTTGCTCCTGTTTGACCCGTATAAGGCTGCATGGAAGAATTATGATGTGGTGAAGCTTGATTAGGTGGTGCTACAAAGACATAATTAGAGGAGTAAGTGGGTTGTTGATACCCGTACCCATAAGGTTTATAACTCTGTCCATACTGCGGTCCATAATATGGTGCATTAGAAGTTCCATACGATGTCCCATGGGAGATCCCATGAGAAGCTCCATAAGTAGGGATATGGAGAATTCCATGCGATGGACCGTAAGATGATCCAGAAACAAGAATATGACCTCCTGAGACAACAGGAGATGCTTGACTATGAGAAACTACTGCACGAGTAGTCACAGTATGAACATGACTAGTAGCAATGTTCTGAACCGAAGGACCATGTGAATGAGGTGGAGGAAGGGTTGTCAAAAATGCGTTTGAAGAAGTAGGAATAGAGGATGAAGGGACATGTGAAGGGATATAAGTGGTATTTGTTAGTTTTTCAACAATAAGCTAGCATTATGTTAGGATCTTTACTGAGAGAATAACAAGTACAGAAATCAAACATAAGAGACAATGAAAACAGTTTTTTTCATCAGGGAAACCATAAATGGAGAAAAAATCGCAACTTCCTTAGAGATAGAATCAGCACAAGACATAAAACCCCAAAACAGTAAGATTCACTCCGGATAGTAGTAATCTTCTTCTTGTCTAGCCCCAGTGTCTTCTCCTTCCTCAACTATGTGCTACACTTGAGTGTGTGAGTGATGTGTACTAAATAGAGACCCCGGCTCTCTATTTATACTAATCCTGACAAGACTAAAACCCTACAAGGGCCAACCTCTACTAGGAGAGTCTAATAACCCTAGTGCCCCGAAACTGCGGGGACTTTAACCCTTACACAATCGGAGGGTTACCCAGTATGACTTGACATGACTTGTTTACATTATTGATTCTCCCAATCAGAACATCGAGGCATGACAACATAACTCAATTATATAATAGATACATCCTGGAATAAACATTGGGTTACAATACATAAGATACATAGATGAATGCATTTCGAAGTTACAAATACATCAACACTCGCTCTTAACTAGGAAGGTATTCTTTCAACACAACTTTCAGTACTAGTCTTCTTCTCTATATCAACTGGATCATCTCATCATCTGCATCTTGAGTCTTCTGAGTATTCAAATCATCTTCATCTTCAAGTCATCTTCATTCTTTGAATATGGATCATCTCTCGATCTAGATCAACATCACTGGATCTGGATCGTCACTGGATTTGGATCATCATCACTAAACTAGATATGGATCATCACTCGATCTGGATCATCACTGCTGGATCTGGATCATCACTCGAACTAGATCTCTTGGAGTCATCATAACTAGATCTAGATCATAGCTGGATCTGGATCTCATCTGGTCACTTTCATGTGTGCTATCTTGTCATAGGAAGTTCTACAGAGCAAGCCTTCTTTCATGCTGGTTGTAGGCCTAGCCATTAGGTAGGTCTTTTCCCAGCACTTACATCTGACCTACTTGCCATAAAGGCATGCCCAGTACTTACATCTGACCTACTCATCAGAAAGGAATGCCTAGCACTCACATCTGATCATGTAGTAAAATACAATCACATTAGAAAGTCCCCGCACTCACATCTTTCATGGAAGGAACTGAATCCTCTCACCATGATAGAATGGCCTACCCTTACATCTGCCATGGAAGGAATTGAATCCTCTGACCATGACAGAATGGACCACGCTTACATTTGACATGGAAGGAACTAAATCCTCTCACAATGACAAAATGGCATGGACTCACATCTGACCTGGAAGGAACCAAATCCCGCACCCTCATCAGAAAGGCCCTCAGTCCCAGACTGAGCTACCTGGTCAATGACTAGGTGTCTCCACTCTCCTTGAGAGTGGTAGTTTCCCTTACATCTGTCCTACTCGATAGAATGGCCAGCACTCATATCTAACATGGAAGGAACTGAATCCTCTTACCATGACAGAATGGCTCAGCTCTTACATTTGACCTGCTCATCAGAATGGCTTTGGATCTTAGCACTCACATCTGACATGGAAGGAACCGAATCCTCTCACCATGACAGAATGGCTCAGCCCTTACATCTGACCTTCTCGTCAGAATGGCTTTGGGACTCATCATTTTCCCTTGGAGGAAACCTCGATCTAGAGAACCCCAAGCTTCTCCCTGAAGTACTCGAACTTCACTCTGGCCAATGGCTTCATCAATACATCAGCTATATGTTTCTCCATCGCAACATATTGGAGCTTCACTGCTCCCCTCTGCACCATATCCTTGATATAGTGATACTTGATCTCGATGTGCTTCAACTTGTCATGGAACACGAGATTCTCTGACATCTTCACACAACTCTAGTTGTCACAATGTATACAAGTAGCATCCATCTAGAGATCAACTAAATCAGACAGTAGCCTCCTCAGCCATACTGCCTCATAGCTAGCTGAATAGGCTGTGACATACTCTGCTTCAGCTATACTCAGTGCCACATAGG
This sequence comes from Pseudotsuga menziesii, assembly GCA_001517045.1. Taxonomy (NCBI): domain Eukaryota; kingdom Viridiplantae; phylum Streptophyta; class Pinopsida; order Pinales; family Pinaceae; genus Pseudotsuga; species Pseudotsuga menziesii. The sequence goes on along the minus strand of LPNX010001464.1, from coordinate 45,281 downwards.
ATTGCTTCCTGCTAAACAAAGAGATCACACTTGATCCCATATTGAAGCAACACCCTGAAGTGCTCTTCCTATCGATGGCACTGCCTGCCCAATCTGAATCAACATAACCCTCTAGGTTAATCTTTTGATTTGCATCATACTTGAGCCCATAATCAACTATACCCCTCAGGTACCTCAGAATATGCTTTGCAGCAATCAAGTGAACATTTCTCGGATCTGTCAAGAACTGGCTCAAGGTGTTCACAGCAAAGCAAATGTTTGGTCTAGTGTTCATCAGGTACATAAATGACCCAATCATCTGACGATACATCGTAGCATCAACCGACTCTGATGAAGCATCGCTCAATAACTTCAGGTTCAATGCCATAGGTGTGGCCATATTCTTGCAGTCCATCATCCCAAACCTCTTCAAGATCTCTACTGCATACTTCCCTTGTCCAAGGAAGATTCCATCTGCACTCTGCCACACCTCCATACCTAGAAAGTAATGCATCATACCCAAGTCCTTCATCTCGAACTAGGAAGCAATCTTTCTCTTTGTATCAGTAATCAACCCATCCATACCTATCACGAATAGATCATCTACATATAGTAGAAGCATCACTGGGTTGCCATCTTCAACCTTGTAGTAAAGGTTGGAATCTGCTTTACTCTTGGTAAATCCCAAACTAGATAGAAAGCTCTCAATTCTTCCGTACCATGTCATGGGTGCCTGTTTCAAACTGTACAGGGCTTTCTTCAATCTGCATACATGAGACTCCCTATCATGTGTCTCAAAACCGAGTCATTTTTCTACATACACTTCCTCTTCCACTACACCATTCAAGAAAGCAGTCTTGCATCTATCTGGTGCATCTTCCATTTCATCATTGCAGCTAGAGCAAGTAGTGATCTGATGGAAGTGTATCTGGCTACATGTGCAAAGGTTTCTTCATATTATATTCCCTATTTATGAGAGAAACCTCAAGCTACAAATCTTTCATTATATTTTTCAATGCTACCGCTTGCATCATGTTTGATCTTATAGATCCATTTGGAAGTTACAACTGACTTCCCGTCTGGTCTTGGGACAACATCCCAAACATCATTCTTCATGATTGATTGGTACTCTTCGATCATAGCATCCTTCCATTCTTGCTTTTCTGCCAATTCTTCATAATTGGAAGGTTCTTTATCAATGAAATCACATAGTAAAGATACATACCCGGAATAGGATCTGGTCTTCTTTCTTTCTCTGTGATTCTCTTCTAGAGCCCCGTAGCTTTCCACACCTTGGATAAGTTCTCATACCCAAGCAGGTTTCCTCTTATGAGGATTCTTCTCCCTAGGTGGATCTACACGTCTTTGTGTTTCTTCAAATTATCGATCTTCTTCTCGAGTTTCTTCATTCATGGTTGTATCATGAATTCTGGGTGCTTCTGCTTCTTCAGGTTCTTCAGCAGGTCTTTTTCTGGATTTTTTGTAAGCTGTGTCTTCATTAAATGTCACATCCCTACTGATGTCAATCTTCTTGTATCCTGGGAAATATATTCTGTAATCCTTCTAGATTTCAGAGTATCCCACAAATATACCCTTATTTCTTGAAGGATCTAATTTAGTCCTCTTCTATTTTGGAAAGTGGATGTACACAGGACAGCTGAATATTCTGAGATGGCTGAATTCTGGTTTCTTGCTGAAGAAGACTTCTTCAAGAGTCTTGTTCTCGAGTAGTCTATGTGGAGTATGGTTTTGTACATACACCGTTGTTTTGGAAGATTCTGCCCAAAGATGCATAGGAAGGTCTTGATCATGAAGCATTGATTTAACAGCTTCCATGATAGTTCTGTTCTTCCGTTTTGCAATCCCATTTTGTTATGGATTATAAGGAGTGGAAAACTTCCTCTTAATCCCTGATTCTTTGCATAGCTCTTTGAATTCATTTGAAGTGAATTCTCCACCATTATCTGATCAAATGGTCTTGATCTTATTTTCAGTATGGTTCTCGATGAAGGCTTTGAATTATTTGAACTTATTAAATACTTCATCTTTGTTCTTCATGAAGTAAACCCATGTCTTCCTAGAAAATTCATCAATAAAAGAAACATAATATGCATACCCGCTTAGAGAGTTTGATGACATAGGACTGCATACATCAGAGTGGATGATTTCCAAGATTCTTTTTGCTTTGCTTTCACTGCTTGGAAATGTCTTCTTTGTATTCTTTCCTTTCGCACATCCTTTGCAGAACCCATCATGTTTTGCTTGGATTTCTGGAAGACCTTCAACAGCTTTGCTTGCAATAGGTAGTCCTCTGTAATGCACATGTGCAAGTATTCTATGCCAATGTTCACTTGGTTCTACTGTGTCATGGACCAAGGCTTGTTCTGGATGTCCCTTCAATTTGTACAATCATCCTTCTTGTTCTCCAATCACTACTGCATCATCGATAGTCTTTCCTTTTGGCCACATGATGACTTAACCATCTATGTATGCTACCCACATTCCTTTTGCATCTAATGCTGATATGGAGAGAAGGTTCTTCTTGAGTCCTGGCACAAACAATACTTCTTTTATTGTTATAGATTTTCCAGAGTCTAACTTATATGAAGATTCCCCACTACCTTTTATTGGATATTGGTAGTCATCTCCTAGCGTTACCTTGTGAGGCAATTCATGTTCTAAAATTCTCACAAAGGATTCCTTGAATCTAGTCATATGTTTGGAAGCCTCACTGTCTATAAGCCAATCATCACTTCCATGAGTAATGTTACCTATGAGGGTGAATATTAGAATATATTCACTCTCACTTGAAGAATATTCACTTTCATATATGGATCTCTTCCTGGATGGTTCACCATCCTATGCAGCATGAGAATGATGTCTTCTTTTGTTGCTCTTCTTTACTATCTTCTGTTTGTCAGGACAATTCCTTGCATAGTGTCCTGCTTTTTCACATGTATAACATATGATCCTAGATACATCTGTTCTAGTGTTATCTTTGTGAGAGTGCTTACCTCTGGAGCTATGAGGTCTTCTTTTTCTTGACTTGGAGTGAGATTTGGAGTGTACCGTGAGAGCTTGGTGTTCACTTCCCATATTCTCTTCTCGAGCTGCTATCTGATCTTCTTGTTGAGAGCACTCTTCCCATAGTATATTGAACTTGACTAACTTCTTCCTAGCGCAGATTCCTTGGATGAAACAATCCCATGACCTAGGAAGGCCATTCAATGTAGTCATCACAATCTCTACATTTTCCACTTCTTCATCAACTGCTTCTAGTTGCTCTTTGATCTGATAAACTCTTGTGAATTAAGACTGGATTGTTTCTGCATTCTGAATTTTCACATTCTTTAGTTGGTTTCTCAGGGTCATCTTCCAATTTATGTTCTTCCCTTCAAACAATTTGGTTACGGCATCAAACATAGCTTTAGGTGTCTTGAGAGACGACACCTGTAAGAAAAGGTGACCCTTGATAGAATCAACAATGATCCTCTTTGCCATAACCATCTTCTTATTATGTAAGGCCTTTGCCTCATCTCTGTCTGGAACTGGAACCTCCTCATGGATGTAGGAGTCTAACTCATTTTCTTCGAGGACTAGGGAGATCCTATACTTCCAGGCTCAGAAGTTATCAGCTCCCTCAAGCTTTTCATCAAGCTTGGTATGATGAGACATATTAACTAAGAACCTAAAATGGAAATACAAAATATTTTAGATCTTACCAGGTTCAATATGTTGGATCTGAAACTTGAGCTGAAATCATGGAGAGCTGGTTCATGAGAAAATTAGGGTTTTTCTTTTCCAGAGTTCTGTCCACCCAAATGCCTTGAAATTTTTCCCTAACTTTGATTTTTGGGAGGAGATCAATCCAGGCCTAGGCTCACTCAAAAATTCCTCTTCTGTGAAAAACCCTAATTTCTGACAGTAGTGACACATCCAAAACTAAAAAACCTCATAATTGGATTCTGCTTCGACAGAAAGATGCACCCTAAGGAGGAGAGTTATTTGAACTTACTTTTGCTGAAAATCTGTGGAGGAAGATCCACAAACTAGGAAGCCCTAGTTCCCGCAGTTGCATAGTGTCTTCTTCTTAGGTCAGCTCTGATACCATGTTATTTTTTCAACATTAAGCTAGCATTATGTTAGGATCTTTACTGAGAGAATAACAAGTACAACAATCAAACACAAGAGACAATGAACACTGTGTTTTTCATCAGGGAAACCATAAATGGAGAAAACTCCGTATCTTGCTCAGAGATAGAATCATCGCCAGATGTAAAACCCCAAAACAGTAAGATGCACTCCCGACAGCGGTAATTTTCTTCTTGTCTAGCCCCAATGTCTTCTCCTTCCTCAACTATACGCTACACTTGAGTGTGTGAGTGATGTGTACTAAATAGAGACCCCGGCTCTCTATTTATACTAATCCCGACATGACTAAAACCCTACTAGGACTGACCTCTACTAGGAGAGTCTAATAACCCTAGTTCCCTGAAACTGCCGGGACATTAACCCTTACACAATCAAAGAGTTACCCACTATGACTTGGCATGACTTGTTTACATTATTGATTCTACTGATTGGAACATCGGGGCATGACAACATGACTCAATTGCATAATAGATACATCCCAGAATAAACATCAGGTTACAATACATAAGATACATAGATGAATACATTTCAATGTTACAAATACATCAACAGTATTCCCTATGGTCACTCGTCTCGGTTCTAGTATCCACATATGACTACTAACATTAGGCCTAGGATGAACATGTGAGATAGCTTCCACCACCGAGATGGGAGGTGCAATGTGACTAGTGCTCCCAAATCTCTTCGCATAGAAAGGAATGCGAATGCCCCCAGGCATAGTGCTAGGTTCAATTTTTTACTCAGCATGATGTGTCCGATCACATGCAGGGATATCAAACATGCCATAACTAACATGACTAGTGCTTGTGGGTTCATGGTGAGTATCGTCACCTAGCAACCAATATCGACGACCTGTAAATGAGGGATCATAACCGGAGTGTGAAGGTATATCAGGTGAAGGATCATATACAGGAATAAGATCTTCCTCCCCAACATCTTGAGGTGGAGATGACATCTTAGGAATCTCATCCTCATGATCTCCCATTGTGAATGAATCAATGTGATAAGTAGTCCGCTTAGACAGTCTATTTCTCTCTCCTAAAGGAAGAGGCAATGGGGAAGGCGAAAGTCCTGCTAAATGGTGAGAACAGTGAAGTGCAGCACCAGAATCCACAATGCCTAAAAAAATGAAAGAGACTATCTAATTACACCAACCCTAGGCAAACTAGCGCGCAAAGATAATACACTTATATAATTTAAAGCCAAATCACAAGCAAGCAAGGGTAGGATATTTGAGCTCCCAAATGAAGAAATTATTTCTCTCCTAGGAGAGGCTTGAGACTCCCATACACAACAAGCGAAGGTTCATAACCAATTATTGTGTCCCTCAGCTTCAAAGCATATAGAAACTATGCTGTCTAACCCCAACCTAGTCGGGACACCTGCAGAATAACCTCTGCAAAGTACCCCCTCGATAACCTATGTAAGGAAAATAAGGTCACCTAAATATAATCAATGCTCAAGAGGATAGTCGCAGGCGAGATTGACTGTATGGGCAGGGTAGCAAAGCCCGAAACTCTCGAAAGAGCCCCCAGATATGAATACAATCCTAGAAATATCTCCAGTGCTACTCCGTTATGACTAGGGGTCATCCCAATCAATAATCACTCACACTGCCTCATGCTTAACTCCCTTGTAAGAGGAGGATCCTAAGAAACACTAATTATACCAAGTAATTTCGCACTCTTACTTGGACAGACACATACATGTTGTTGTTTAGTGGTCTTGAAGAATTTACTCACATTGAACTATTCCAAGACCCTAAAACCTAATCTTGTTGGTGCACCCTATAAAATAAAAGAGTGTAATTCATTTTATTATGCATTGATTTTAACTAGCTTATTATTCAAAAGGGTAAATGATTGTGCAACTAATGGTGCTATGACGCCAACAAGAAGTAAAATGGACACCTAACAATAAATGCAAATGCACTTTGTCAAATGAAAAATGGGGTATGCTACTACGTGAAATGCAAAATTCTCCTTCAAATGAAAAATGTAGTCATTCCTATATGAAAACTTGACTAATACTTTTCCAAGCAAACCTAGTGCAAGTACCATGCAAAATGCAAAATGCAAAAATGCATCATGTTGCAAAAAGAAAATATTTTTGTATTTTTTGAATTAAAATGAGATAATGAAGCAAAATAATGACTCTACCACCCCCAAACTCTGCTAGCACTATCAAACAGCGCCCAAGCAAAGAACCAAGGTAAAAGATACCTATTGCACTAATCCCAAAACAAAAAATAGAAAATGCAATGACAAGAAAATTTTAAAAAATTCTAACTAAAAGATGTCTCTGGTCATAAACATAGGTGTATACAGACTCTAGAAGCATCCAAGGAGACTCAGCAATCATCAAAACTCACCTAGCAACACTTAATATTCCCCTAAAATTCAAAACTCAGGGCATACATGAATGTGTGCAGAAAACCCACGTATATACGCGGATATCCCAGCAGAAACAATGTGTACACACGACTGTGAAGAAAAAACTCGTGTATAGGAAGAAAAAGAGATAAAAATAAGGTAAAACAGACAAGCTGAGACAAACTTTACTCCTTTTAGACAGTACCAAACAAACATGCCCCCTGACCCGACTCAGAAATAGAGAAATTAGATCAATTCAAGAACATTGAATGATGATAAAAATCCCAAAGGAAATGACTAGGAACTCCCTAGTATGGTCGCCAATTCTGTTACTTAGAAAACTTCCTATGGCTTGGGGTACCACAACAGACAAAGTAACCGCAGAAATCAATCCTTTCCAATATGCAAGAGAAACCAAATATCTAACACTAAAGGATCTCAATACATACCTTATTCCAGACAGTTGATGTAGATCCCCATTGAGCTTTTCCACTCTCACTTGTATAAGTAATTTGCTCACTAAACATCCAACAAACAAGACAAACATGCCATATATAATTGTGTTATACCTACTCTAGCATATATAATCAATAAAATATAAGCATTTAAAAGCATCCATGTATTTGATATTCATTTAAATACACATTCTTGGACAGGAAAAGATATTTCTATTAATCTAAAACAGAGATTACAATAGTGGCAACCTCTATCGGCACGTCTGCGAATCGGAGAAACTGAGTCCTCCACCTGGGCCTCCACCACTTCAATCCTCCATCTCTCGATAGAAAGCTCACAAGCAAAGGAAAACTTGGGAAGAACACAAAGTGCTCCAAGGGACAAAGGGATGCAGACTCAAGTATAAGCTCCAACAACAATGGACTATAGTTCTCTTGCTCTTCAATTCCTCCCCTTCAATGTATCCAAAGGGTTCCTTATATAGTGCTTCAATGGGGTAATGGAAGGTCGAATCTGAGCGATCTCAAGGAATATGGAATGCAAAGAGACCAGTGATTCGGATCCACATCAAGGAAAACTCCAAAAATATTTGTCCTTTTTCACACATCTCGATGTATGTGGGTTTAAGGGTCACATCCGCGTATATATGGGAGAATGGATTTAAAAGTTGCGTATATCAAATAAGAGATGTTTTTAGGGATGATCTTGGAAACATCAAAGGTAAAAAAATGCTCCATGGGGTATAAAGAGTCTGCAAAGGGACAGGGAAGGCCATAAAGGTGTGATCCACTATGTGTGGTAAAATCAATTGTAACACATATCATTAGGAAAAGAGGGATAGGCTAACTCACATATGTAGGGTTCATATTTTCATGGAAGGAGTTTCATATTTGAAGAAGTTTCAATTTTGACCCTCTCATTGGGGTCAAGATAAACTATGGCATCAAGTTTCAAAGGCTTCCCACCTCTGTTTTCAGGAAAGGACCTTGCTAATAAAATTGCCTCAAGGAGGCACATCTTTTTTATCCAAACAGATTTCCCAAACTCCAAATTTAGAAAATTAGGGTTTCTCTAAAAAACCTAGGTGAGCCAACTCTGGAACCAAGTGGGACACCTTAAATCAAGTAAGATCTAAATATTTTCTATTTACATTTGAGGTTCTTATTTGAAACTATGACTCGCCATACTCAACTTGAGGACAAGCTTGGAGGGACTGATAACTTTCAAGCATGGAAGTAGAGAATCTCCCAGATCCTTGAGGAAAATTACTTGGATTAGTACATCAATGGGGAAGTTCGAGAACTAGAGGAAGATGGGGCTAAGGATATTCATAAGAAGATCTTGGTTAAAGATAAGAGAATCGTTGCAGATTCAATTAAAGATAACCTCATCCACCATGTATGACCATTCAAGACACCAAAGGAAGGAATTTGATGCTTTGACAAAGACGTTTGAAGGAAAGAAAATCAATTGGAAGATGACTTTGAGGAACAATTTGATTAATGTGAAGATACAGAACTCATCGACTATACAGTCTTACTTCACAAGGGTTTCTAAAATGAAATAAAAGATTGAAGAAGTTGAAGAGAATTTCTAAGAAGGAGAAATGATGATGACTACCTTGAATGGTCTCCTTAGATCATGGGACTCATTCATTCAACGCGTCTGTGCAAGAACTAAGTGGATCTCTTTCAGTAGACTCTGAAAAGAATGCACATAAGAAGACGCTTGACTCAAGAATATGAGAGGAACTGAAGATCAAGATCTCACAGTTCACACCAGGAAGAACAACAAGAAGAAGGAGAACCTCCATCATAACAAGAAGAACAAAAAGAAACAAAATAAGATCAAGATATATCCTTCCAATGTTCGATTCTATACTTGTGATGAAGAGGGACACTTTGGAAGAAATTTACCCATCAATAAAAAGAGACACCATGCTCATATTACCAAAGATAAATTAACCAACAAACTAAATATTTAGAAGAGATAAGGATGATTCAGATGAAGAGTATGTGCTAACCTCAATAGTTACAAGAACTATCTCACATGAAGAGTAATGATTGGCTTGTGGATAGTGGGGCATCCAACCACGTGATGGGATACAAAAAATCATTCATCAATATGTATGAACTTGAGTCACCTCACAAGGTGAAACTTGGGAATGATTATCAATGCCCCATAAAATGGAGTAGCTTCATACAAGCTACAATCTGATAAATATTTAAAAATGAAGGATGTGCTATATATTCTAGGATTGAAGAAGAATATTCTCTCCATCTTGACACTAGATGTAAATGGAATGAGAGTTTCATTTATCTATGCACAAGTGCTAATATGGCCTAAAGGAAAGGAAATAGATGATGCAACAATGATTGGAGAATAAGACAGAGGCTTGTATAAACTAAAGTGACAACCTAAACATGCATTGGTTCATGAGTCAATATAACCAAGTGAACTATGGCACTGAAGGATTGCAAATGTGCACTATAGAGCACTATTGATGGAATGAAAAGAAGTATCTAGACTTCTAGAGATCAAAGAAAAGCATGAAGGTATTTGCAAAGGATGTGCACAAGAAAAGAATGCAAAGAAGACATTTCCCAGTAGTGAAAGAAAGGATAAAGGAATACTGGAGATAACACACTTAGATGTATGTGGAACCATGTATTCTATCTCATTAAGAAGGTATGTGTACTATGTTTCTTTTATAGATGATCTCTCATGTAATAATTGGATATATCTATTGAAAGGGAAAAATTAAGTATGTAGTAAATTCAAGGAATATAAAGCCTTGGTGGAGAACCAAACCGAAAGGTAGATCAAGACTCTGCGGTCAGATAATGGTGTAGAATTCACCTTGAAATAATTCAAGGAAATCTACGGAGATTTTGGGATTGAGATGGAGTCGAGCACTCCATATAATCCTCAGTAGAATGGGCTTGTTAAACGAACAAATCGAGCCATAATGGAAGCAATGAAATAAATTCTACATGACTAGGATATTCCCATGCACCTTTGGGAGGAAGCAACAAGGAAAACTGTGTATGTATAGAATTGTAATCCTCATAAAGTACTTGGAAATAAAACTATGGAAGAGGAGGTCTCTAGAGAGAAACCAAAATTCAGTCATATTAGAAAAATTGGTTTCTCAGTGTACATACATATCCCAAAGGAGAAAAGCACCAAGCTCAATCCTTATGGGAGGAAGGGTATATTCATAGGATACAATGATACAACAAAGGCCTACCAAGTATACTTCCTAGGATTCAAGAATATTGGCATCAACAGAGATGTAATATTTGATGAAGACTCGACATACTTAATATCTAGGAGGCTACTATTCAAGAGGTCGAGGAACTTGAGGAATCAAGAGTTCAATATGTAGAAATGGGAGAATTAATTCCATAATACCATGAAGATCATGACATGGATGAACCAGAAGATTCAATATAGACACTTCTCAAGAAGGACTCCCACAAGAGGAAACCAAAATGGGCACAAGATCTCATACAAGAAGTAGAAGGATATGACGCTCTAGAAGGAATGCATAGAGAAAGTAAAAGGCTAAAGCCTTACAACAACTATGAGTCCCTGATGTGTGACATCATTGACAAGGAACCTTCTACCTATGAAGAGGCTACAGAAAAGAAATAATTTAAGGATGCAATGATTGAGAAATATTAGTCTATCATAAAGAATGATATCTGGAAGATACTTCCGAGACTGAAAAAGAAGTCCATCATGACTTAAAAGTGGATCTATAAGATAAATTATACTGCACATGGAAGCATCGAGAAACACAATACAAGTTTCATAGCACAAGGATTCTCATAGAAATAAGGCATAGACTATGAAGAGACATTTGCACCCGTGGCGAGGTACACTTCCAATAGGACAATACTTGCATTGGATGCAGTTACATATAGGAAGATATATCATATGGATGTCAAGATAGCATTCTTGAATGGTCTAGTCGAGGATGAAGTATACATGGAACAACCACTGGGATCTGAGACAATTACCAGGAAGGCTCATGTGTTCAAATTTAAGAAGGCCTTGTATGGATTGAAATAGGCACTGAGGACATGGTACAATAGGATGGATAGTTTCCTAATGAAGCAAGGATTTACCAAGAGTAAAGAAGATTCCAACCTTTACTTCAATGTTGAAGGTAGAATACCAGGGATGATCTTGTTATACATTGATGACTTGTTTCATATGGGTGAGGATGAACTCATTAAATATGGAAGGAGGAGACTTTATATAGAGTTCGAGAAAAAATACCTAGGGATGATGGACTAATTCTTATGCATGGAGGTGTGGCAGAGTGCAGATGGGATTTTCCTTGGTCAAGGAGAGTATACAATGTATATTTTGAAGAGATTCAAAATCCTAGAATGTAAGGCAATAGCCATACCTATGGAATAAAACTTGAAGCTTCTGTGTGATGCTTCATTAGAGTTGGTTGATGACATGATGTATCGTCAGATGCTTGGCTCATTGATGTGTCTAATGAATATGAGACGCGGTATATGATTTGTTGTGAACACACTGAGCCAGTTCCTAATGGATTTGAGACATGTTCACTTGATAACTACAAATCATGTATTGAGATACTGAAAGGGTATAGTCTATTATGGGCTCAAGTATGATGCAAATCATAATATTAACCTACAGGGTTATGTTGATTAATATTGGGAAGTCAACGTCACTGATAGGAATAGCACTTTGGGTTTCTTCTTCTATTTTGGATCTGGCATGATCTCCTGGTTTAGCAAGAAGAAATCATGCATGGTGTTGAGTACAATCGAGGCAGGGTATGATCCCTTTTGCATGGTTAGTTGCGAGGCAGTGTGGCAATGGAAGCTACTATGTGATTTATTTGATCTCTAGTTAGATGTGACATGTATCTTCTATGATAATCATATTTGTGTGAAGTTGTCGAAGAACCATGTGTTCCATGACAAGTTGAAGCACATAGAGATAAAATACCAGTATATCAGGGATATGGTGCTTAGAGGAGCAATGAAGCTCTAGTACATGGAAATAGACAAACAAATAGACAACGTGTTGACCAAGCCTCTCACTAGAGTGAATTTCAAGTACTTCAGAGAAACACCTGGGGTGATCCAAAACAATACCACTCGAAAGAGCGAGGGATAAGTTATAGCATATATGGTTAATATTGTAGGTTCCTCAGAAGGAATCAGTCATGTAGGTTATCCTTGGATGTAATAATTCATCACAAAGTTAGAAGGTTATCCTTGGATTCAATCAGTCCTAATATGATTCAATACTAGAAATAGGGAGAGACCAAAAGACACAGATGCATGATATCTAACATGTGAAATGAGACAGGTTGTTTGAGCAGAAAATAACCTAGTGTAGCAAGTTGCTTAGATGTAATCAGTATTGTAGGTTGTCTGAGTGTAAATACGAGTCTCAATGTGACACACAGGTTACTCAAGCGTAATCAGTATTGAGACAAGTTATCCGAATGTAAATATGAGCCCTAGTGTAAATAGAATCCTTGGAGTGGTACACAGGTTACTCATATATAATATTCCCCAAAGGTTGTATAGACAAAAAATATCATGGACATTGGTTGTTCAAATGTAATAATTCCTAGAGGTTGACCTCGAATGGAAAATCCCTGGTGTAGAAGATGAAATGAAAAGGTATGATGTACTTTATTATTTTTTCAAAGATAACATTTCATTGCAACCTTCAGAGGTACCCTCCACTTCATATAATGGAGATTAGAGAGAATATTATGGTAGCCATGAATAACTTTCTTGACACTAATGCCTTGGTGGAAAGATGTTGTTAAAAATATTACGGAGGACAGTTCAAAGGATAATCATTTTCGGAAGTTCTCATGGCACTTAAAGAATTCATGGTCAAGATGAAAGAGAGATACATGTACTTACTATTTGACATAGATAATCTCCTCATGGTTGCTGAAATGTACCATTGTGCATTAAAAAAGGAAGCATAAGAGTCTAAAAGGATCCATAGAAAATGGGAGACTACATATGATTCCATGAAGAGAACCCAAAAATCTCTTCAAGAGTCAAGGTTACAAATTGATCTTGTGTTAGGGAATTTCTCTTGATTTTATTGTGCTTTAGGAGTTTGACGTAAAGAGAAATGAATACAAGGAACTTGTTCATTACCAAATAGATTATGAATTTCCTTTAGAAGTCTCTCGCACACTTTTGGAGGAGGAACATTATAACACTTTCATTGAGCCAACCAATGGAGGAATTTGTCCATCCATTAGCTTGGTGGAAGAGTATTGCAGAGATCTAGTTGAGAGTTCTTCACCCCACACTTTTAATTCAGCCAAATCAGGTGGGGATGAAAATTGGGTGAATTATTTTTCTTATTGGTGCCACATGAGGAGCAGGAGACGCCCCCTTCTTCTGATGAATTGATGATCAACCCTTGGTATTTGAAAAGTGAACCATTCCATTATGAAGTTGTTGAGCAGAAACAAAGGTGTATATCCAATGTCTCCATCATGCACAATAATGTGAGAGGTCCACTTGAGTCATTTGAGTGGAAGAATAAATAAAAGAATGATATATTTGATTAGAGCAAATTGTGCGTATGGGGAAGTTACATTTTATCCATTGGGATCTCTAAGTTGGAATTTGGATTCCTCCACTGATTGGGTGAGTGTATACATGTTGGATTTGAACGACCACAAAGGTAAATTTCTTTCTTGCATCAATGATGTTTCATCTTGTACAACCCATATTTCACATGAGCAATGGCCTGAGCATCTATGGTTGTTATATGATGCTCCCAATATACATAGATGGAAAAGGGGAAACCACTTGTGCCTTGAGAACATCAGTGATGTTTGTTTCACTTCTATCTGGCACATAGAGTAACATAATTTGGAAAGTATTAACATTATTTGGCCCCACATTGAGGACTTTCATGCTGGGTGGGGAAGTCTTACAAGTATTTAGTTTTGCATTGGGAGTTTCCAACTTTCATCGTGGTGGTATGATTTTCACATCCTAATTTTCATTTTATGTGATAATGAATCTTTAATGTTGTTACTGATGTTTGGAAATATGTAGTTGAGACATTGGGACACTATTATTTTTTGGAATGAAATCTTTCTGAAAGTTGTGGGAACATTTGGATCCTTGAAGAGGAGGTAATGGGATCCAAGAATTTTAGTTACTTTTCTTAGATAAGTTGAAAGATTTGTTAAAATGGAAATAGTCATTGGGGTATGAATATAGTTAGAGTGGTGCAGTATAAAAATTGTGAACCATTGGTATTTAGCTTTGAATTGAGGATTTCAATTCTAGACAACCAACAACATATTATGAGGACTGAAGTCACTAGTTGGATTCATAGATGGTTGGAGTTGGTTCATAGCATGAGCACAAGCAATTTTAGGAGGGGAGGACTGTAATTTCCTCATTTTTATTGTTAGCACAATGGAGAAACCCCTAACCCTACAGAAATCCATGGTTCCTAGTCGAGGACTATATTAATTAAAAAGGGGATTAAATTTTTAATGAGACAATTAAATGAGGAATTGTATTTTATCGAAAGTATGCATTTCATGAATTAAATTAATGTTAAGTTTAATTAAATAAATAATGAGCCAATTATGGTTCAGAGGATGATGGGATGGGAAAATGTATCTTTGGGACAAATAAAGAAAAAGAATACAAATGTATTCATTCATAAAAAGCATGCATAAGAAGGGAAACTGCACGAAAAGCAGTCAGTCAGCAAAAATATGCACAAGAAGGGAAGCTGCAAGAAAACCATGTCAGTAGAAAAAGGAGGAAAGTTTTATAAAGTAAAGAAGGAAATTTATAAAAGGAATAAGGAATGTCATCTAGAAAAGCAGGAACAAAGAGTGTGCAATTTACAATAGAGTAAAAGGAAGACAATTAACAAGTTAGGGAATCTAGTAGACAAAGCACAGACGTTTCAATTTATTCATCAAGGCGCATTGGGAAAAAAAAGTGGTCCACCTATGGATCCAAGTCAACATTGAAGCCTAATATTTATATAAAACAATTATATCACATCACTATAGGTAGTTTTGGTCCGCTGAGTTTTTTCTTGAGAGCTTTGCTACTAAGTGGTTGAGTGATGTGCTTCAAATAAGCTTTCGGAGAAGTGCCCCTTAGCATTCTTGTTCTATATTTTTTTTATAGATATGGTGAAGCCATTAGTGGATTTAGTTTGTAAGTCCTGAATTCATCATCAAGTCTATGTGAATTCTCTTGCCGATCTGTAGAGTATTCCATCCGAATCTTGAAGATCTAGCTAGCATTTTCCTCTTTTCTGAGCATGTGAGATATAGTCCTGAATGAGAATAAGTGTATCTCAGAAATTAATTATATTATTTCAGGTGTATTTATTAGATCTTGAAGTTCCCAATCCTTGGATACATATGAGGGTTCGAATCTCTAAGTTTCTCATTGATTATAGCTTCTAAATGCCTTGTATTAATGCATCTTATTAAAGAATTCTATATAAAGTATTTCAAAGAGATATTTATAAATCCATGGATTATATTTTTTGTTAAAAATATTCTCTGTAATTTTCATTGAAATCTAAATCTTTATGACCGAGTTTTACATGGTTTTACTCAACCTTTTCTAGGTTTGCACCTAGAAATGACTAGTTTTACAGTACGATGCATAATTTGACCTCTGTGTATTTGGATTGAATAATTATTTTTATGATTTGTTCTTAACATTTTTATCTAAGGAACCAATTTCTGAAAAACATAATTCGTAGCATCCTTCACCTCTTTGGAAAAGACAGAACTTCAAACTAGTGAGTTGTCCTAAGAGCTACTTTTTCTCATGCGGCCTTGAGAATCAATCTAAAATGTTTATTTTTTGTAAAAACCTGAAATTTATGATTTGTACACCCGTAAAAAAGTCCTATAATATTCCTAATCTTCCCTTAGACACTATTTCCTTGGAAACTAATTTGTAAAGGTTTTAGTTTGCACCAGTTGGGACTCACAAAAGCTTGGTAGTAGAATTAAACATGGATGGTGTTAGAAACCTAAATGGGTGGAAATTATAGGTGCCTAAGGAACCTGGGAAATTATTATACTTTGTTTCCTTAGTGATCTTACCTAAAACCCAATTTATTCCTTCACTCAGTTTGCAAATTTCCCACTAGTCAGCTAGTTTGTTTTTGAAATTTTATGCAAGAGAGTTCGTGAGCCTGAATTCTTATTTAGATTCATTACATATAAGAGCACGGGTATTCCTAACTTGTATATATATATTTTTATTATATGTACCTCATTCATATTGAGTATTGTATTTGTATAACTAGGCCCCTATAGCCTTGTTAATGGATGATCTATCTCAGATACAGTGTCCATTCTTAATGCCACCGTCTCATTGATATCGTAGAAAATAAATATCCTATGATGTATATCGTCCATATGATGATATCCTTCCCTCACATATCACAGGGAAACCTATTAATGCCAAAATTTTTGCACCATACACATGACCTAGCCTCATCAAAACCTATATATCATTAATCACTTTTTAATTCCACCTCATAGGACTTCATTCATCCAAAATAACCAAGTCAATCATAAAAAACCATTCTAAATATAAAATTGACTCATTAAATAAAAAAAATATGAGTCATATTACCTAAAATGACATTTTGGATATTTCCTATTTTCACAAAAATGAAAGTTGGCACTTGCCCAAAAGCATGTATAAGGACCCCAATAATTACGGAGAAAAAAAAGAAACTTCAAAAAGTAAAAAAAAAAAGAAGTAAAAATCTCCAATTTATCTATATCCCTCCATCATACCTACAATTCCTATAAATTCACCATGAAGGTCCTCCAATTATGAATAACTTCTCCACTCATCACTCATACCATTACTTTGCTAAAATATCCCTTTGAGATTTGAAACACCCTTGATTATTCCCATTACCTTCATTAGAAATTTTCACCTCATGACATGTGGTTGGAGAACATCGAGTTGTTAGGAGGCCAAGTGCACTCTTCTTCAAAAAGTTGTAGGCCCCCTATCACTGCTACTATGATGTAATTCTAGGTTCGTGTATATTCCAATCCTTCATTGAATAAAGTTGTAGGGCCAGACATCAATGCTATTATGAGGTAATTCTAGGTTCATGTATATGTCATTCCTTCAATGAAAAGGAAACAAAATTATTTGACTTGTTAAATGTATGTGTAAGAGAATGTTTTCCATGTTAGTTTATATTTTCTTAACTATTTTTAATTCTGATAATATGCATGCTTAGAATAGTTTTTATTTATGTGTCTTACTATTTAAATTTTTCCTGTTTGAACTACTATTAAAGTTTCTGTAAACCTTAGTAAACCTTAATAGCTTCCTTTTTCCACATATTTATTTGCAAAAAACAGTAACATGTATACCCATTGTCCAAATATCACTTATCTTCTTATCTTTTAACATATAGAGGAACATCAGATATTTCAATTTCTTCTTCATGCTTCTTTATTTGACTGAGTTGACAGTTCCTTTCGAAGTGTCCAAAATTGTGACACTTGTAGCATTCCACAATATGTTTGATCAAGAGAGTAAAATTGTTTTAACATTCCCTTATGTTTGTTCTCTATTAACTACTATTTACTTGAGCTCTAGAATTCAATATTTAAGACAAAAAATGTTAAAGAAATAAGAGTAACCAAAGAAACAAATTTCATACTTGTTTTTTCTCAATGGCTTTAGCATAATCCTCCACTTGAATGCATTTATATTTTCTTCACAATTCCTAAATTAATTGATAACAATCCTTCTTATGTCTTCACTTTGCATACTTTTATTGGCCATATCTGCATAACTCGTTGAGAATGAAGTCTTTTTTACACTCGTTTCACTTTTATTCAAGAATTTATTCTAGAGGTATTCACATTATTTTTCTCTCATTATGAACTACCTTAGTACATATTTCATAGTTTCCTTCATTAAGTTTAACTTAGTGTTAAACCTCCATATCATTTTCCTTATAAAATTAATATCTTATTCCATAGAATTTTTGGTGACAATATTATTATAATTGGATTCAAATCCATTTCCTCTATTCTCTGAAGGATCTCTCTACAAAGCAAGCGTAGTCTATATTTGATGAGCACTTTTCAAATTTTAGGTTGAAATAATTTGTTTTCCATAATTGTTCTTGAAGATCCCTAATTTATACTCCCTTTTTCCAAAATATTCTTCGTCAATTCCTTCATTTTTCTTTCCTCCTTTAGTTGATTCATAAGTAAACTGATTTCGTTGGTCTCATTTTTGGAAGATTTTCTAAAAAAATTAATTTCTTCTAAGCTTACTATTAGTTCAGCTTCAAGGTCAATGAGAGATTTGGCATTTTTTTTTTTTATATCTCATCCTTCTTTTGTATGATTGTTGGTTTCCATGGTTGAAATAGAATCTCATTTCTTTCACTGTTTTAGTCTTCTTCAAATTCATTATATTTGGGTGATTCATCTTCAAGTTTAGAATAGTAACTCTTCTTCTTACAATATCCTCCTCCATAGGATTCTCTTCTCTAATTATTTTTTATCTTACTTGAAGGGACATTTTGCCGCAAAGTTTCCTATAATTCCACAATCGAATCATTTCAAAGGTAGTTTCCATTTATACTTACTTGTACCTTTCTTCAATTTGTTGACGAAATTTGTAGTTTCTTCATCTAATTCTCCATTTGAATTTGAGGGAGAAAATATAGATTTATTCTTTGAGACTTTAAAGGTTTCCTCTCTTTGTTTTGTATCCTTAATTTTCATATGATAGGCTATGAGAATTTAATGCAGGTCATCCATCATCAACTTCTTGATGTTTCTTATTTCTTCTATGGCACATACCTTTGGATTGAATATTATTGGTAGAGTTCTTAACACTTTTTTATCTATTACTTTTTCTTCAATATCCTTACCAAGTCCTCTAATTGTATTTACCGCCTCGTCAATTCTCTAAAAATATGTTGAATTTTTTTCTTTTTCCATCATCCTTAAGGATTTAAATTTTCTTCTAAATGTTCTTAATTTTGATCCTTCAATATTTTCATCTCCTTGATAGATATTTATGATTTTATCCCACATTTATTTTGTGGTTCCACAATGCATCAGTTTTAAAAAATTTGGCTACTCTATCTCACTAAGGATTACATTCATTACTTTTGCATTTTTTTCACTTAATTTCTTCCATGTTTGATCTTCTAATGGATCTTCCAGTTCATTCTATCCCTTTACTACACTTATCCACACATAAAATCCCAATTCCATGAAGCATTTCTTCATCCTTTTACTCCAAAAGGAATAATTGGTTCCATCAAATAATGGAGCCTTGTTTATAGAGAATCCTTCTCTAGTATCCGTGTGTGTGTTCTTAGGATTTTTTTAAAGTCGATAAAAGTTGTATGAAGGAACTTCTATGATACGAATTGTAGAACACACCAATATACTAGCGGGAGAGTGAATCAATATCTCTTATTAATTTACAAGTTCCACACATTTATGAAATAAAATAATATCATCATATATTTATCAATATACCATTCAAAAGTAAGTACTCATAATATATATGGAAAACACAATATATAATATTTATTAAAATCATATAGAGGATTACATCAATTGGGTAGACTACAATATCTAAAATTCAATATGTACAACTGGAAAGAGGCTCCAACCCCCTTATTTATTTAGATCCAATTGAAGGTATGCTCCAAAACCCCACTTCTCTAGCTACAACTACAAGGAATACAACCTTCACTCTCTTTTTCAACCACAAATACCAAGAATATTTGAATCCCTTGTTTTTCTAGCTAAAAATGGAAGGGATCCAACCCTATGTGTTTATCAACTTCAACTAAATTAAGTATTCAACACCCAAGGACATAAGTTGCAACTTATGTCTACAAAATTCAAAAATACTTTCAATCTTCTCCAATCACAGTCAATCTCCGATCTTAGTTTTCTTACACCTCTGTCATATTCACGTTCAGAATTCTTATGTGTGGAGTTGTATACTTTAGTGATTTCTTATCTATACACACTACAAATACATTTACTGCAGGTATCATATTCTTCATATTTACTAACCAAATACTCTCTATTGGTTCTGAACATAGTCACTCAATGCTACTTGAAGGTGTATTCTCTATATTCAATGCTCCTCAATAGTGATGTCATTAAATTTTCTCTTTACACTAGATCTCCCCTCCTATTTCAGATCTATGCATAGATATAAAGATAAGGAGTAAAATACAAAAAATAAACCTCTTCTTATATTTTAAATAAAAAATTAGTTGATATCCTTCATCTTTGACTATTGTTTCTTCCTTGTTTCACGTATCTCACTTCCAAACAACAACTCCTTCATTACAATATTAGATCACATGAACTCTCTCTTTTAGTGGTCATATCAATCATCTGTCACAAGGAATAAACCCTAACACATTAAGGAAAAACACTATTATTGTTCAATATCTGTCTTCATATCAACAAGTAGTTGATATAATATTGTTTCCTCCTTCACTCCTTTCTACAATTTGTACATGACATACCGTTCTTGCACTTCTCCACTCTACGGATTGCTACCTTTTATACATGACCAATGCACCTTTAGATTACAAGGGTGTGGAACCAAATGTAATTTCCCAACAACCTTCATGTGTTATCTCAATCGTTCATGATAAATATCAAATGGACCCAACACATTAGTTCAACCTTATCGCAATATTAAAAGTTATGATGTATAGACTAATTGTTACTAGAACTTGTTATTCTTGTAGCTAAGTCATTCTTCCATTTTGGTTCCCATAACTTGATACTATAGTATCTCAATCACTTTACACTTTCTAAAATTACAATAGCTCCATAATAGTTTCCACATCCGCATCCACGCCAACTTGAATCCATGTTCCATATGATCATTTTTACTTGTCTGGACTTGGTGGACATTCAATCTCATGATTGAAGGAATGAGATTGGATTCTTTGATCATGTCATTAGGGTTAACGTTCCCAACTACATGAACACCAAATTCCATTATTTCCCTTCGTTATGTTTGTATAGACATTTCTACAAGAACTTCAACTTTCGATAGCTCCCTTCATTATGTTTGTGTGGGCGTTTCTATAGGAACTCCAACTTCTGGTAGTGAAATGGTTTACAATGGGTCACAAGTATCCTATATATTGTTCATCAAATTTGATCATCTTCAAAAAAAAATTTGACACCAATGGAACCATGTTTTACATCAATTACAACTTACCTCTAACACTAATACAATAGAAAAAACAACCATTTTAGTAGAAAACATGTGGGTTTTTATTGAATAATCATTTATTTGAAGTTTTACATTTTCAAAGTGAGCACAATATCTCATAGCTATTCCATTAAAAATCATTATTTGGATGTTTTTCACAACATGGATATAAGAATATTCTTCTTGGGATACATGTCATGAATGAATATATTTATGGTGCCTCTACCAATTAAAATAATTACTTTGTGATGGTTTATGTAACCCATCAATTTGTGGGTTTGGTGTGAGACTAGTCGATGCTTCCAATTAGATTTGGGGTTCCACATCTTCTATATCAAACAAAATAATGTACTGCATAAGGGGATGATGGACCTCTTGGATGAGATATTAAACTTCCTATTTAGGAATTTTCTTTGGAATGCGCATAAATTGTTTTTCTCTCCATACATTTAATGTCCAATAGAATAATTCTTGTCATAATTGTAGTAGAGATCTTTAAGTTGGTGTTTTCAAATTTCATATTTCGTTAAATTTTTATCTTCAAAGGTGGAGAGGAAACCAAGGTGTTAGTTGAAGGAAATATATCTCAATGGGGATGGGGAGCAAAATACGAGGTTTTCTATTTCAAAATTGATCACCCTTTGGCCTTCTTAGTTTTTTCAAGGGGATTATAACCAAGTCATAGAATGAGCCATTAGAGTTTTGCATGTCAATATTTTTTTAGACCATTGATGAAATATTCTTTGAAAAAGTATTCTATTATCCTTCTTGGAATATTTCTAGTTGATCAAAAGTGCCTATAAACTATTTGACCATGTCAAATTATTTGAGCTATGTCACTCACTGCAAATAATGATTTTTTGTTTCAAAATATTCATAGAGTTCTAAGAAAAATTGTAATGCCCCGGTTTTGACCCCATTACATTAGATGTATATGATGTATATATTGTAATGATCATGGTGTGGAGCTAAAGGACAAGGCCCCACCATTGATCGGTAATGCTATGTTTTGGATTTAATTGTCACCGAAGATCTATCGCAGCATGCGGCATATAATATGTTGGCCGTCATGTAAATATGCATCATAATTAATTAATGGACACAACCAACTACGGTCACGGCAACCAAATCGAATGGGGCATGATTTTCTAAGGATAAGGGGGGTGAAATATTTATCCTATGGGCCAATGGGGAAAAGCCAAATGTCTATGAGAAAACCCATCAAGCTGTCAACTACCTTTCTTGTATTTTTCTCCAATCATTTATTTCTTCCAGAATGTGGTTGAGTTAGTTATTGCATGGATGGGAAGAGTATGGGCAACCAAAATTCGAATTGGGCAGAGAACCATTTTTGGAAAATGTGTTCTGACTTCCTTGGCAAGGAAAATGCCCAAAATCGTATGCCATTTTTGCTATGCATTCACATTTTTCAGTTTCCTCACGTTTTGGGAGCAGCTGGAGTTTTTCCTGTGTTTTTCTTTCCACGATTTTGGCTGTTAGCTTCATTTTTCCCATGGATGGGAGGTCATTTTTGTAATGCCAGGGCCTGGGTTGTCTTCCTCACATTTTGGGAGTTGCCGGTGCATTTTTTCCATTCACGTTTTTGTGATTTCATGTGTTTTTTCCATGGCTGTGAAGAGCCATTCACGTTTTTTACTGTCTCAGCAACTATTGGCCTCACGCACAGGCTATTTGGGGCATTTTTCCCCTGCTGTGAGTTGGTTTCCCTGATAAGCTCAGGACTGTGTGTTTTCGCCCATGTTGTGAGCCATTTTTGCTGATACGTATGGGGCTGTGTAATTCGTTTTTCCCTATTTAAGCTGTGAGAACTGAATTGATTTCCTGAGTGCAATTGTTGGTCTTTGGACTGTGTGAGGAGTAAGGGTGTTGGCTTGGTTGCTTGATAAACCTGGTGCTAGAAACCACACAGACAGAGCTAGAGGGCTGGCCTTCTTCTCCACCACCCCTGAATAGCACTGGAAGGGAATGCAGGGTCTGAGGGACTGTGTAGCAGAGAAGGGACTGATTCCTTGTGTTGGGTGTGGATGGGTGTCTTAGAGGTCAGGCTAGTTCGAGTGTAGGTGTTCTTGTCTCTGTAATGAGCTCACCAGCTTAGCAATTTTCCTTCTCCACTCCTTAATGGCCTGATAAACCCAACTCTGTTGGCTTGGCTGTGTGTTTTTGTGTATCCTAGCTATGTGTAAGCCTGCTAGTTCCCTTATTCCTTGGAGAATCATGCCCAGCTCGGGGGTGGCAGCGTTGCTGAGAGATTGATGAGCACGCTGGCCTATGGTTGGGTGGAACGTTGCAGCGACGTAGCTGGTTGCGGAGCAAAGCTTTTATAAGATAAGTGATCTTGTGCATTTTACCTCTGCAATTCTATATTTACTGTTAATTAAATTGGAATGAACATGTTAAACGAATTCTTGTTTGAATGCATGAGGTTTCCGATGTGCAAGATGAATTAATTCAGCTGTGTATGATGAACAATTGTATATGTGCATGTTTTTGTTTCAATGCATTCTACTTCAGCATTATGTCTTGCCATTTTACTTCCTGTACATGTTCATGAGGCTGTTAGTATGTTTGGTTAATGCCATGGATCGCGTCCTCCTTGCCGGTCGGTGGCATGGGGACGTGACAAAAATTGTGTCAAAGAAACACAACCCTAGTGAAATTTTTTAGTCCAATTTGACTATGACAACACTAAGGATCTAGATATAAAAATCATACTGAAAGTTTCATTGAATCATCAATGATACCAAGTGGAGAAAAAAAATGTTTCGTTTGAGTGACGCAACTTTTGGGATCATATGCATCTAATTAATTTAGGAATTTTATGCTACATGTTAGTAAATTGATAAAGTATTAAGAGACAAGATTGATCCTTATTCGGATTCTATAATTCAACCACTTCCTTGTGGGGTGGTTGGTCAAGTGAGAAGTGACATGATCTAGGAAATCTATTTAGGTAGTGACTCAAATTTCCCAAGATTGGCATATAAAGCTAGGAGATGACTTTTGGTTCCAACAAAAGGAAAATGTACTTCTCATGTACTTACAAATAAAAATCAAAAGAATTTTATTCATGATTTTTTCTATGTACCGCATATGAATGTAAATTTGATCAGTATAGGTCAATTACTTCAGAACCAGTATGATATTAGATTTTACGATACATATTGTGCCATTTATGATAAACCCCCCAGTAGGAGACTCATAGAAAA
Source organism: Pseudotsuga menziesii (assembly GCA_001517045.1). Taxonomy (NCBI): domain Eukaryota; kingdom Viridiplantae; phylum Streptophyta; class Pinopsida; order Pinales; family Pinaceae; genus Pseudotsuga; species Pseudotsuga menziesii. Next base: position 20,795 of record LPNX010001464.1, on the reverse strand, counting down.
ATTTGAAATGACCAAGAACATAATATTTCCCATTACTATTAAAAGTTCCAACCTTACACATTCTATATCCCATACTATTTATATTCCAGATGAAACTCGGTTATGGCACTGTAGATTCAGTCATCTTCCCTTCAAGCATCTCAATCTCTTGCACAAAAATTCCATGGTCAAGGGGTTGACAACTATACATGAACAATCCATCTTGTGTGAGGATTTTATCCTTAGGAAACATCAAAGGGACAACCTCCCCATTTCCACATATCGAGCCAAAGAACATCTTCAAATAGTTCATACATACCCTTGTGGATGCATGCAAACCTAATCAATAGGAGGTAGATTTTATTTTCTAAATTTTAATTGATGATTTTAGCACGATTTTCATAGAAAAATATGGATTTATTTCCTCAAAAATAAATATTATACCTTCTCCAGGTTTAAATAGTTCAAGGCCATGACTGACAAGCAGTATGGAAAGTTCATTAAAGTGATCAGTTCAGATGAAATATGATTCACATGATTTTTCACACTTTTGCAAACATCATGGCATTGGGAGACAGTTCACTACCATATACACTCCACAGCATGATGAAACTGTTGAAGGGAAGGACATGACCATCATAGACATGGATCATAGCATGCTATCACATAAGAAGTTATCATATGAATATTGGGTTGAAGATGTTGCATGCTTAGTCTACTTTCTCAACAGATCACCCATAGTGAGTGTCCAGGACAAGATTCCTGAAGAAGCATGGAGTGGCACTAAGACTAGTGTTGCACATTAAAGAGTTTTTGGTCTTGTTGCATTTTCTCATGTATCTTATGAGCTTAAAATAAAAATGGATATGAAGAGTGAGTGATGTATTTTTACTAGTTACATTGAACAACACAATGCTAACAAGTTGTATAATCATGTCACCAAAAAGACTGCGATGAGAAGAGATGTTAAATTCCTTGAAAACAAATGCTGGAGTGATCCTTCAGACATACAAGAAAAAGAAAGTTCATATCTGTCAGATATACCTATTAGACTTCTAAGATTGGAAGTACAATAGCAAGAAGAAACAACAGAAGATAGTTCATCCTAGAACTAGAAAACCAAAAGTTTGAGAGAGTTATATGAGTGAACTCCTATTATTGATGAGAAAATTTAGTATGATTTGTTTTTTTGTCAAACCTCAAATTTTGATGAAGCAGTAAATAATGCACAATGGGTACAAGCAATGAATAAAGAAACTGATGCTATTGAGAAAAACCAGACTTGGGATCTTATTGATATCCCTCCATATAAAACTAACATTGGAGTCAAATGTGTCTATAAGACCAAAGTAAATGAAAAAAGAGAACTTGAAAAACACAAGGAAAGGTTGGTTGCCAAAGGATATGCATACTATTATGGTGTAGATTATGATGAATCCTTTTCTCCTGTATCAAGGATGGATACCATTATAGGTATACTTCCCATTGCAGCACAAAATCAGTGGCATGCTTATCAAATGGATGTGAAATATTCCTTCGTAAATGGTATTCTTGAAGAATAAGTTTATGTAGACCATCGACCTGTATATATTTTCAAAGGTCATGAACACAAAGTGTTTAAGCTAAAAAAGGTCTTGTATGGTATAAAACAAGCTCCACGAGCATGGTATACCATAATTGACTCCTACCTCCTCAACAATGGGTTTAGCAGAAGCAACAACGATCCGACTCGGTATGTAAAAATAGATCAACAAGGTAAAATGTTTATTGTATGTATTTATGTTGATGACATTGTTTACACTAGTAATTTGATGCTTGACAAATTCAGGACAGACATGAAAAAGGAATTCTAAATTACTGATCTAGTAAAGATGAAGTACTTCCTTGGTTTGGAAGTTACCCAAATTCATCAAGGTATTTTCATTTGTCAACATAAATATGCTACTGATATTTTGCACGGATTTGGAATGGATAAATATAAGCTAGCAGAAACACCCATTGCTATAGGCACCAAGTTAACAAAAACTAATGATGACCCAACAATAAATACTACACTATATAAAAGAATGGCAGGAAGTTTAATGTATTTAACTACAACCAAACCTTACTTGATGTATGTTGTCAGTCTTATTTCCTGATTTATGGAGTCTCCCAAAGAATCTCACTAGAATTTTGGAAAAATAGTTATGAGATATGTTGGAGGAACACTTGGATATGGCCTACGGTACACTCATACACTAGACATTACTCTCACAGGGTACATTAACAGTGATTTTGCAGGAAGTATTGATGATAGGAAAATCACATCTGGATATGCTTTCCATTTGTGTGCATATTTGATCTCTTGGACATCTCAGAAACAACCCATCATCAGCATGTCTTCTGTGGAAACATAATATGTTGTAGCCCCCACAACAACTTGCCATGCATTTTGTCTAAGAATACTTTTAAAGGATATGGGACACATTGAAAAAGATCCAAATTCTATTTTCTGGGATAAAAGCTATGCAATACAGTTGTCCAAACATAATGCATTTCATAGAAAAATAAAACACATTGACACTTGCTATCATTTCATTCATGACTTTGTCAATGATGGACAAATTTCTTTACATCTTTGTGGCTCTAAGGATAAGTTGGATGATATGTTCACCAAAGCTTTGGGAACAACTGCATTTGAATATCAGAGAGAGAAATTAGGCATTGAATGTGTTGAATATGTTCTACCAGCTCAGATTAAGGGGGTGTGTTGAAGAATGCAGTCTCTTTGGTCAAATGCATCATTAGTTGGTTAGTTGGTTGAGTAGTTGATTTGGTCACCTTATCTTGGTTAGCGACCTATAGTATTTTATAGCCCATAGTACTAGCCTGTGTTATTGTTGTTATGTAATCCTATATGTGTTATTGCTTAATAATGAGAACATAATCAATATCCCCATTGTGTGTTCCACCATCTTCTACTTCTTTTCTTTAATATTTAATAGAATAGGAGCATACATGATTGGTCAAATAGTGTTCGAGATGACGACGCTTATATGAACATATAGAAACAATCTGACTGACACCATCTCAATGTGAGGCCTTGTGATTATGATTTTTCATGAACAACCCCTTCATCTGTCATCTAAAGTATTAAAACATAAATATATGTAGATCAATCAATGCCTAACTCGGGTCAAATTTATTGAGATAATGGAGGAATTGAAGAAGGTGAATGTACAAACAAAATTTAGAAAAAAAATGTTTTTTATTTTTATTTTTAGAGATAATAAAGTTGTGCTGATTGAGAAAAGGAAAAATGTTAATTCAGTGCAAGAGACATGACATACAGTATATAAAGTATAGCGAATGAAGAAATCGAGGAGTGAGACATGGAAACTTAATTATTTTCTATGGATGTATGGATAAAGTTGATATTGTATAGTTGCTTTTGATTAAATCTCATGTATTTCTTGTTTTAAAAGCTCTAGAATATGAAATTAGTTAAATAGACGACATATGCGACTTTGATAGACATTCTCCGCTGAATCCCGAGTATAACATTAGAGGAAGGAGGAAGTTAGTAGGGTGATGTTTCTTGTTACATACCTCCATGTTATCACAATAATATATATTTCATTTCAAATCATTGTAATTGAAAAAAATAATAAAAAGGAAAAAATACTTTACACTTGTTTGATACATTTATCGTCATTTGTAGTCCAATATATAGAATTTCTAACATATTTCAAGAACATCTTTAGATATACCTGTCAAAGCATATTTCTATTTTTTTTAGAATTTCAAAGATAGTTTTAGTCAAAAATTGTAATCCTACATTAGGTTGCACAAAGGAAAATACAAATATGTTTATAGAAGGCAGGTAAAGATTTGATGTGGCTAGACGAATTTGATATGGAAGAACCAAAAAGGATGTGTTTGGTAAAGGATATCAATAGATACATGGGCATTCACAATGATGAGTAAGTACTTACTAATGTAAACACTTTGAGATTTTGATTAATCTTTGAAAACCCTTATTTACTCAATTTTTTTGTTTTAGAATAATTGTTAAAGTTGTAACAAAAAGGATAGAAAATGAATTTCTTAGATAAAAACTCATTTTTAAAATAGAAATGTTTTCTCCCAATTACTATAAATTGAAATTTATATATTGAGACTAAACTATGTGAAAAGATATGGCTTTGGATAGAAATTTCAGTCCCTATTTGTTTTAAATACAAAAGCAATACTTTTAACAAAACTTTTCATATAAGTGCAAGACAAAGGCTTTTGAAAAAGATAAAAAAATCTATTCATACACCTTATGATTGCTTGTATGACAATGAATTAAAATCAATGGAAAAAATGTTAGTAAATATTAGTGGTCTTATGAAAGACAATGTATAATTGTATACTAAAAATATAACCATAAATATAGAGATTTTATTTTAAAAAAATCTTATTATGAGATCTTCTATAAAAAAATGTGTTATTCTTAAACTTTCTTTAGAAATAATTATTAAACCAAACAAAGTTATAAGACTCTTAAATAAATGAAGAATAAATTAGTACACATGTGTCTAAAATTTATAAAAATTTAAGGAAAACGAGTCAACATATTTTGTCACGAAAACACAAAAGTTAATTAAAAATAAGATATATGGGCGCAAACGTAAATGCACCTCATTCTCTTGGATGAACTTGACAGGGATATAATATGCAAGAACGAAATATGGAAGGGTTCGCTCACTATTATCAACTGGCAAGTTATAACGATGATATATGAAATTACAAAACCATAGCAAGTTTTTTTGCAATCTATTTTCACAATTTTAATAAAGGAATATAAGTAAATGGGTAGAATAAACTAATTGACCACCTTGGGACTTTTACATGTGTGGTATAGGGATAGAAGGTAAAAGTAAAAGAATTATTCATTGTTTTTAAATTTTTTTAAATCTTTTGATAGATTGGCTTATAACCAACATTGGAAAAAAGATGAAAAAGTAAGAATTGTGTTTATATTCAATGACTATATTGAAAGTTATTTTATGATTAGATGTATTTATAAATATAAAATTTTATGATTAGATGTATTTATAAATATAAAATTGGATAAAACAATGTCAAAATCAATAGTACAACTAGGGTGACGCATATATATCCCAACTATCTAATATTAATTGGCATATTTATAAATCGTAGGATAAGCTTAGGAAGAATTGGGTCCTAGCATAACAGGTTATGTTTGTTTATGTTGATTGACTTAAATGGTATTGTGTTATTTTCAAAAAGAAAGAGAGCCTTGAAAAACATCTTGATACAATAAACAAACATTATAGTTACTTTGAAAAGAAAATACAGTAAACAAAAGGTAATGGTAATAGGTAATGGTAATAGATACTTGTAAGAACAATATAATGATCAGATTTAATTTTGGGTGTTTTCTTTTTAGGAATGCCTAAATACACCTCCTTACTTTATATGATGCAAATATAAATAGATATTTTATGGATAGGAATATATTAACAATGCACGCAAACATTGCATTGGAAGAGAAGACCCACTTACTTTATATGATGCAAACATAAATAGATATTTTATGGGTAGGAATATATTAACAATGCAAGCAAAAATTGCATTTGAAGAAAACCTAGTCTTGAAAAACTAGTAAACAAATAGTATAGTTACTTTGAAAAGAAAATGTAGTAAACAAAAGGTGATGGTAATAGATACTTGTAATAACAGTATAATGATCAGAACTAATACCGATAAATTTTGGGTGCTTCTTTTTTACAAATGCTTAAATACACCCAGTTACTTAATATGATGCAAATATAAATAGATATTTTATGGGTAGGAATATATTAACAATGTAAGCAAACATTGCATTTGAAGAGAAGGGTTAGTAACATGATGAGGTGAAATGGATTAAAAAAATGAGGAATTGAAGATGAAGATTTGTGAAACAAATAATTGACCATTTCAAACATTGTAGAAAAAGGATTAAAATTTATATGTTGTGCTGGTTTTAGGGATGATATAATGGATGGAATGGGGGGATCCCTCNTATATATATATATATATATATATATATATATATATATATAAAGAGAGAGAGAGAGACAGAGAGAAAAGAACACACATCCTATCTCTCTTTATATTAATAAAGAGAGAGAGAGAGACAGAGAGAAAATAACACACATCTCTCTTTTATTTCACCTCCTTTTGGGGATGTTTTCCCTCTGATAGGAAGGAGTAATTAATGTAATTGGTAATGTAAGAATCGAGGTAAAACCTTCGTTGTAAGTCGGGGCAATATTCCCCAACATAATATTGTAAAATGTATTTTTGAGTCCCTATAGGATACCTCCTCCTAGTAAGGTCCAGAAGATGGCCTTGTTCAACCAGAATGTCACACAACTTAAAAATATAAATAGGGTGGTTCCCTCCCTCGTTTGGACACACTACAAGATCAAGCATGTTCACTCCAAGAGAGAAGAAGATAGTTTTGTTAGGGTAGAAGTAGAAGAAGTTGCATAAGTTATCTTATATTTTGGTTCTCTATCTTTGCCTGACATTGTAGTAAGTGATGAATCTATATAGAAGAAATCGATGGGCTTTCTTCCTTGTGGTTTCCCACAATGTTTCTTTGTCTCTTTCTTTTTTGTTATGCTTGTCTATCTTTCGTTGATCGTATTGCATATGTTTATGATGTTATGATGCTAAAATGTTTAATATATTGTATAACCATTAAAAATATAACATAGTATCAGATAAACCTTGAAAGAAGTATTTGTGCAGCAAAAACACTACTAAAACTACAACTAATGGACATTAGGGTTTCATCCTTGAAACCCTAGAAGGGAAAATCTACTCATCTTGTCATTTTCTCTATAACTCAACTTAGGAAAAGGATAAGGATATGAAACTTGGAAAAGCCAAATATGAAATCTTAATGTACCTTGTGTGCGTGTTTCGGCCTCATATTCATTGTACTTCATGAGAGATGATCCCTCAAAATTAGGGCTCCACCCGCTTCCATAATCCATTATTAAACATGTGACCTAGGGAGGATTGCTATATCTAGGGCTAGGAAGATACAAATTGAATTTAATAAGATGTTGCAGACAGGGAAAAGACTTTAGTTTTTTAGTGCAATTTTACACCTCGAAGTTGAAATCGTGACACATGGAAGTCGATAAATTTATTATGTTGAACTAGTCCACAAACATGTCACCTTGGGAAACAAAGCATAAGTTCCACTTGGTAAATAAAATATATCTCTAACATGTGGGTTTGGAAATAAACAATATCATACTAACTCAAGACAAATTTTCAGACCTTTAACAGTAGAAGTTTTGGAGATATGTCAGAATTAAGATGGGACAATTCTATAGAATAAATGAATGAAACTATAGCATCAAATATTTTACAGTTTTTTCTACATTTTTGGGAAAACAAGTATACTGATCAAATAACCTATAGGTGGTACATATTTCTATCTAATCAAAGATGCAAGACACCAAAGTTGAAAATTTAGTGTTTCTTTGTGAAACCCTAGGTCCACAAGAATTCATTTTTCGAGAAAGACTTTGGTGCTAACTTCCTGTTGAAGCAATCTCACTCATAAGTTCTATTCTCTCTATTTCCATTTTGGGCTCTCACTTTATCATGATGAATAATAGTATGAAGCTCAAGCATAATATTGAAAGAATTGAAAACTTCCATCCATAGAAGTATAAGTTGTCGATCTAGAGGGAGATGAGGACAAAGCTAAGCATAAGAAGAACCTAGTCAAAGCCATGAATATTTTGGCAAGATCAATTAACGACCAGTTGATCCCATATGTATCATATTTGAAGAATCCCAAGGAGATGTTTGATGCATTGACAAAAGTATACAAATGAAAGAACATAAACATGAACATGACCTTGAGAAGTCAACTCAAGGATGTGAATATGCATATGTCAGAAAGCATTCAATTCTACTTCACAAGGGAATCCTAGATCAGGGAGGAACTAGAAGCCATTGGAGATAATGTCAAGGAAGTAGAACTGGTGATGACCACCTTGAATGGTTTCCCCTGATCATGGGAATATTTCATTCAAGGTATCTATTCCCGAAGGAGGCTCACAAAATTAAGTAGTAAGAGAATAAAATCTAGGTGATGATCAAAATCAAACGTAACAACTCATGCCACCGAAGATGATGAACCAACTAAAAAGAGAATAATGGAATATTCCCCAAGAAATGAACAATGTGTACTTTGATCCAAAAGGTTCCGACCCATGAAGAAGAAGAACCTCTTATCCATCTCAGCATTGGATAAAAATAGACACAATTTTGATTAATAGAGAAGAAGGAACACTCAAATGTGTTATGTACAACACTTGCTCAACATTGTCGATCATGAGAAAGACAAACACACGTCCTTAGGATTATGGACAAAAGAACACTATTAAAGTCTCCAGTAAATTTTTCAAGGAGAAAAAGATCAAGAGAGATTCTACCAAACAAACAAAGATAAGTGTTTAAATTGTCGTGTCCTCTTACTTAAATTATATTGTTCAATTGTGTTCGTATTTATGTTTCTAGGCTTAGGAAGTGTATTATGCATGTTAGAATGTTTGGATTCATGAAAAATATATTAATAATATGAATTTTATGGGTAAGTGGCCTATTGTGTTGTACAACATTCCATTCTTGCTTATCTAGAATGAAACTCTTCGCTAACATATTGGTAGTAGTGCGCACTCTTAATAATGTTCTCGTAGAGATGGAAGGCATCTAGAAAGTTACTCTAAGTGTACGAGATATGGATAAATGTTGTGTTGTATCAATGGATAAGATAGTTGCATGAATGTGTGACATATGTCTTTATGCATAAATATTTGTCATTATTATTATGTTTTGAAATTATGAAATGCTTTTAATCATGTGACTGAATTTGTCATTATTATTATGTTTTGAAAATTATGAAATGCTTTTAATCATGTGACTGAATTTCACTTGTAGGAAGGATCGTATGAAATCACCTATAAGAAAATAAGGATGAGACTTATTCCGAAGAACAATAGACAACCATTACACCATAACACTCAAATAAAATTCACTCCAACAAAGTATATGAAGAGGAACTTGAAGCTCTTAAGGTCATAGACATCATGATGGAATAAATAGGTTCGGAAGAATATGAGAATAATGATATGATTGAGCCGCAGAGACCGGTAGATCCACCTCATAAGGTGCACACATACAAGAGAAGATCATCTTGAACAAAAGAAAAGAAATCCAAGATTCAGAGAGATCCTTCCATCGCAAAAGAAGGAGCCGAAAATAAATAATGGAAGGATGCTATTATGGATCTACAAGATCAAGCATGTAGTTGATAAGACCATCAAGAGATACACAATAAGTTTCATGGTTTTTTCAGAAAGAGGGAGTTGATTATGGAAATACATGCTCCCTTAACTAAACACACTTATTCATAGAAGTAGAAGTGAATACCGAGTAGAGAACCACATGTGCATAGCATGATTTCTACAAGATTAGAAGGAACCCATGGTATAGTAGATATAGTTACATGAGGAGCTTGAGCATCACCTAGAGTGATGGAGAT
>LPNX010001464.1:0-10772 GCA_001517045.1 Pseudotsuga menziesii | reverse complement strand
CTTTTGCACTGTTTCATTCTTCAATGGCTGAGTAAATTGTGAGATCTTCTTTGTGAGTTGTGTGTTTGTCTACAGATCTATATGCTCAAATTTAACAATATCAACCTTTGAAGATGGAATCCTACAAAATCCAAGAACCTCGCAGATGGCTGAAAGAAGAATTTTCTACAATTTTTGACGATTTGGGTATCTAGTAATTTTAAGATATATCATAGATACATACAAAAAAGACCAGTAATAGAGGAAGCTACATGTCACTCCAGTGGAAAATTTTTCAATGCAGAGAGCACAAGATACAGAGGGAAGATGGTGCTTCACTTTAGAGGGATTGACTACATAAGATCGTATACTTCAAGAATATTGACATGATTTTTGGGTTTAGCTGAATATAGGGGAGATTTTCCTTATTTAATAAAAATATGTGGTGGAGATCTTGAAGTGGTTCGAGACATTGGATTGCAAATCTGTGGCTACCCTGATGGAATTGGACTTGAAGTTGGTCTATGATACTACTCGAGAGACAGTTGATTCCATAATATATAGGTAGATGATTGGTTCATTGATGTACCTAATGAAGAAGAGGTCATATGTATGCTTTGTGGTGAACACTTTAATCCAATACATGGTGTAGAAGAGACGTGTTCACATGGCTACGACAAAGCATAGGTCGAGGTACCCAAAGGGTACAATTGATTATGGCCTAAGATATAGATCATAAGATCTTCTTGTAGGAGTGTACTGACCTCGATTGGGATGGTAGTGCTACATATAGGATGAGCACTTCAAGGTTCTACTTCAGCTTGATTTCTGGCATGATTTGTTGGCAGTGAATCATTGGAATCTACTTGTGTGATCGTTTGATGTTGAGTTAGAGATGACTTATGTAGTTCATGACAATTTGTAAAACATAAAGATATGATATCACTATATCTGGGATATAGTGCAAAGAGGAGCACTGAATATTGTGTATGAGGCCACGGATGAGTAAACAAGTGATGTGTTGACTAAGAGGTTAGCGAGAGTAAAGTTTGATTACTTCATATATAATCTTAGCATTAGAGGAAATTTGAGGTCTAAAATGGGCCTCCTAAGGAAAATGATAAAATAGTAGTTAAAATAATAAAATAATAAAATAATAGTTATTAGTTTTGGAGTAAGAATGAAAAAAACTACTTTTTTTGTTCGTATTTTCGACATATCTCCATATGTGTTTACTCAAATTCTGAGCGGAAAAGCTCGTTGGATGTGGAATTATGTGTTTACTCAAATTCTGAGCAAAAGAGCTCATTGGATGTGGAATTTAATTCTGTATCCAATGAGTACCCACACTGCATACTTTTGATGGACCCGCTACCCCAAAAACAAGAAATACCTGAAAAATGTGATGATGACATCATCATCAAAAAAATTTAGGAATTTCTTTTTTTTGGGGTAGCGAGGTCGATCAAAAGTATGTAGTGTGGGTAATCGTTGGATGCAGAATTAAATTTCGCATCTAATGAGCTCTCCCTCCTGAAATTTTAGTAAGAACACAGGGAGATATGTCGAAAATACGAACCAAAAAAACAGTTTTATTTTATGACAAATATGTCAATTCAACCATTATGGTTGAATCATTCTATTGAAATTCTATTGGTTTTTGAACTCCAACTCACAAAATTTATTATTGGCGCGTTTTCTTATAAGGCCCATTTTAGACCCCAAATTTCCTCTAATGTGTTATCCATATCAATGACCCTCGAATGAGGGAGTTATGTGATATGTTCAGAAGACATAGGTGGACATGGGATTCTCTCTACATGTTTGGAAAATGCAGGAGTGTGATCCTGGGTTTCTCCCCACATGTCCATAAGACACGGGTAGTATAAGGGTCGTAATACATCTCGGTTGCTTTCCACTGGGTGGAAGACACATATGTTTGTTGGTTTCTCTCTGCATGTATGGAAGATGGAGGTGTGTGATCCTGGATCGCTCTCCACATGTCAAAAATACCTATACTGACCAAGGCATGTAATACATTTGGGATTCTCTTTACTTGTCCAGAATATGGAGGTGTGTGATCCTAGAATGCTCTCCACATGACAATAAGATGCAAATTTTACTAGGTTTTTCTCTACATGTCTACTAAGACCCATGTGTGTGATCTTGGGCTGCTCTCCACATGTTAAGAAGACGCAGGTTTTCCAAGGGATGTTATATAGGAACCTAGGTTTCTCTCCACATGAGATGATGAGATGATATCGATATGACAGGATGACAGTAGCAGATGTAGGTGTGTGATCTTGGGATGTACCTACTCGATGGCTTGCTCATATAGATGATAAAGTCCTAGATGGAATGTAGGCCTACATCTCGTATGAAAAAGGACTGGATCTTTAGTAGATGAGGTACTAGATGGGATTTCAGCCTACATCCAACATGAAAAATGGTTTTCTCTGTAGAACTTATTAGGATGTATAGATTCGATAGATGTCATTAGTCAATGGTCGACGAGATGAGAGTTTTTGCAGCCATAATGAGGATGATCCATTGATGATGATCCAATGATGATGATGATGTCGAGAGATTGTATCTAGTTTTGTTGAGGACCAGGTCGAAAGAATACTTTCCTTGTTAAGAGGGAGTGTGGTTTCGAAACATATTCTTCATTCTATTATTCATACTTATTATTATTATATTTTCTTAAGCTTGTACCTCCTTTAGGGTATGCTTTCCCTCTAATCGAAAGTTGTCATTAATGTAATTTCTCATGTAAGAATTGAGGTAAAACCTCCATTATAATTTAGGGAAATAATTCTTGAAAGAATATTGTAAAATGTATTTTTTGAGCCCCCTAAGATATGTCAACCCAGTAAGGTCCAAAAGTTGGCGTTATTGGACCAAAATGTTGCACAACTAAAGAATATAAATAAGGAGGCTCCCTCCCTCACCTTGACACACTATAACGTTTTGTCCAATAGAGAAGAAGACATGTTGGGTAGAAGAAGAAGAAGAAGTTGCATAATTTATCTCATCTTTGGGTTCTCTATCTTTGTTTAAAATTGTACTAAGTGACGAATCTATACATAAGAACTTGCTGTGTTTTATCCCTTGTGGTTTCGCAAGATAAAGTCTTCATGTCTTTATTTTGTGTTTTCCTTGTCTATCTTTCAGTGAGTCTATTGCATATGGTGATGATGTTATGATGCTAAACTGTTTAAGATATTGTATAACCATTAAAATTCTAACACTATAGATATTTGTAATTACTTGTAACACGGTAATCTATGCTATATAGTATTATGCACATCCATTACATTTGTTAGTTTTGAAAATGAAAAGGCTGAAAGACATTCCATTATTGGCACTTGAATGTAACGAACATAAAATAAATATAATAATTAACATAACTAACTATAAGATGAAAGGACATCACATTTCAAGTCACAATTCCCAAGCCTTATTTAATAGGCGGGTCATCAACCATCGTAATCATATTTTTATATATCCTATAACCAATACAATACATTATTTATTATGGATTATTCAATATTCCAAATATTTTGGTAATCTTTGTATGAGCGGATAATTATCCGTTTCATGTGGTATCAGAGCGAGCCGTTCCTCTGGCCTCACTGATTTCAGGATATTAGCCAACATCTTGATATTTTCTCTCATTTCTCATCTTTGACCAAACCAAAAGGCCCTTGGCCACCTACATGAAAAAGAAGGAAAAAAATATTTCAAAAAGCAAAAAAAAAAGAAAAAAAAATTAGGATTGCAGTCTTCCCTCTACATCTCGTTTCGCTGCCCCATCTCCTCCACTACTGAACTCTTATGCGCTCTCCACCGTTCTTCCAAATTTCTTCCCGCGCCACCGCAATCACCTCCATCGTGTTGCGTTCTCCACCTCCCACCTCTGCACCGCTGCTTTGCTTCTGCACCATCTTGCACATCCCTCCCATGTTTGCTTCTCCATCACTGCACTCCCTTCACCCTTCACTCCTCACGCAACCAACATCTTCTCCCACTCCCCCCTCATGCTCTTCCATGCATCCCTCTGGAAAAATCTTCCGCGCTCTCCACTTCTACGCAGCCCGCGCAAGAAACAAAAAAATTTCGACTAGAAAAATCATATAGAAAAATTGTCTGCCCAAATTGAGAAAGTAAAAGACGAAAGTGATTTCAATCAGACACAAAAAATCAAGATATAAAGAAAGAAATAAGTGATTACAAAGAGGAAATAAAACGCTTGAAGAAAATCGTTAACGAAAAAAATGAAGAACTGACGCACATACGACATAAATTAGAAGAGAAAGAATTAGTGGTCGATCAGTATTGACAACATATAAAATTTCTTCAACAACAAAATAGTGACTCTAGAAAAGAACACAAGCTGGAGATCGCAAAAAGTAATAAAACAATATCCAACAATTCTGAAGAAATTTTCATATTAAGAAATCATAACAGAACCGTGATTACAAAAATAAAAAAATTGAAAAATAGTAGCAAGAGGGAACACTGTGTGAAGACCTCGAAGGAAAAATGCGGTAAAAGAAAGAAGAAAACCAGTGTCTAAATAATCATAATCAGGAACTACAGAACCAAATCGAGTTAGTAACTAAAAAAAAACTAGCAAGATGAAAGAATCAAAAGATTTAGAATCATAACAATCTACTGGAAAACCAAGAAGTACAAATACAGGAAAATGCATCCAAAAATCAAATCGAGGAAGTGAAGACAATTCTCGTCACAGTGCAAAAGAAAGAAGAACAAACAACACCTACACCTTACAAACATCCTAATTATAATCGTCATTTTGACCAATGACAAGGTCAAAATGAATATTCATAGAAGAATTACATAAACATGGGAAAATATTGACATACTAAGCAACAATTGAGATGAATCGTCCCACAAAAAGATCTCAGAGCTCCGATAAAAATAGATCTGGGATGGACTACAGCAGATACAATGCGACAATTCTCATGGGGAATTCGTAATTCGTATTGGCTCATTTCCTCAAATGTCGCAAAATACAAAAAGTGAAGAAATCCCGAGAGGACGGATTAAAGTAAATTAGATATTAAGGTCAATACATCTTTGAGGACAATGTAACAAGCATAAAATGAATATAATAATTAATATAATTAACTATAAGATGAAAGGACATGACCTTTCAAGTCACAATTTCCAAGCCTTATTTAATAGGCAGGTCATCAACCATTGTAATATTATTTTTATCTATCTTATCACCAATACAATACATTATTTATGATGGCTTATTTGATATTCCAAATATTTTGGTAATTTTTGTATGGGTGGACAATTATTCGCTTCATTGAACATGAGCAAGATGCATTTTAGTATTAGGATAATCGAGTGTAACTATTTCTAATATGCAATAAGGTCCACGAAGGGTATTTAAGAGGAATGTATCTCTCTATAAGAAGTCTTATTCATTATATTTGTTTTTTATTATTATTAGGTTAAAAGGTATTCCCTTCTCAACATGTTATGCATATTTTTATAGATTTTTAGAGTTGTGCTGAAAACCACTAGAAAATAGTTTCGAATATACATCAGTTCATTTTGTAAGGAGATTATATTCATATTTTAGGTTAAGAAGGATATTAGATTGGAATTTATTAAATGTTTAGTACAGAGTCTAAATGTTTTCTATCCAAATATTTTCAGAGTTCTTGAGTTTGGGATGGGGAAAGAGTTGGACTTGAAAAACTCCTCGACACCCATAACCCTAAAAATCAGAAGAGCAATAGACATACACAAAATGATAAGACTTTTGAGTTGTTGCATTTCTTGGTTTATTTACAAGGCGACTTTGTCACTTATAATGATGTTCCTGAAAAGACATTAGTTACATCGGTAGAAACCCAAATGAAAATATATCATACAAAACCCATATTTTGAGTTGCAACATAAAATATGGATATGATAAACGACCATATTGTCCAATCAGCAATGTCCATTGTAAAGACAAAATATACATGTCCCAAACATCTCCCAAATATACATTGGACATATTTGAAATCTGATGGGAACGTCTCCAACATCTAAAAGTCCCCAAAATATTATGAAGACATTTTGGGTATGGTAAGTCCCCAAGACCTCAATGAAGTCCTCGACACATTGGGGAAGTTTTCTAGGGAACCCTAAGTCTCCAAAATGTGGGGACAATGTTTTTTTTTTTTTTAAGGAAAACCGTCCCCTGACACATAGATAAATACAAAGCTGAGTTATGAAGATAAAATAGTATGAAAATGAATTCCACATAAAATCTTTTTATATAATCGCACAAAATTTAACATATATATGAATAGTCTACATGGATGGTTTAGTTTACAAACGACGTTAAAATTGAACTCCAATTTTATTCTTGTATCATAGATCATACTAAATCTCCGAAGGATAAAATAAATATATTTTTACTTTTCAGCTTTAAAACTTGTTGATATAAATTTTCCCTTTTACATTTAAAAGTAAATAATTTCTGAAGAATTTGAAGTTACCTAGTAGTAATGATGTTTTAGGTAGCTTTAGTATTTTAACTACTTTTTGTCTAGAAAAAGGAAAACATCCCTATTTTCGATAAAATGACACCGAATAGACCAAAATACATGATACTAACTGTGCTCACTAACTTATATAATATAATATAATATGCACGTCATATAGGTAATCACATATTCAGATCTCATCAATGTTCCTAGAGTTATCTTGTTCCGATCTTGGGAGCTCTCATAGTAGTCCGAGAACCAAATATCCATCCAGATCCAATCTGAAGGTCTAGCAAGCGGTTCAATACCAGAAAACTAACAAATGTTTAAGCTAGCCGGCAGAAAGTACAATTTTTTTCTTACCAACATCACTGAACAATACTAACTTGCTTAACTGGATATTTGTGCAGACAGAAGCAGATCCAGTGCTAGGTGAACCCACATCAAAACAAATATAAAAAATTCCCTATAAACAGAACTACTATAGAAAATGACTGGGAGATTTCTATATAAGACAACAGATGAATATCAAACCATTTTACTATCTAGAGGCTTCATTAATATAATACCTGAAACAAAGGACACGGTAACCATGAATCGGAATGGCAGCTGCTCAACTTCCTGTGAGATGGGACTCGCAAAGTGTCTCGTTTTCAATTTCCCGCCTGTGAAAGCTGCTGTGACAGATGCAGGTTGCACACTTCAGGGCCGCAGCCGTTCCGTCTTCTCCGCTGGCCATAAATTCTCGGCAACCATCAACCGCGTAGCCACCAATTCTGGCAGCGTGATTTTTTTGGCACTCTCCGTAGCGCACAGCCTTCCTAAATGAAGCATCTGCTCCTCTCCGAGTAGCTTCTCTGTGCTGCACGTGGGAGGGCCTCATTTTACCCGCAGATCCTATTGACTGACCTTCAATCTGAGCCACTGGGGTCTTGTCAATCGGATTACTGATTTTGAATCTGAGCAAGTTCTCTCTCACCCGTGTACCTACTAGGGTTTGGCATTTGAAGATCGACCTCCCAACTTTCCTTATTAAATTAAACGGATAAACATCAACTTATTTAAAACAAATATCTGGGTTTTTCATCTTTATCCTTTTTTGGACTTTTCTTGAACTCAGGTGAAATGTGCTTGTCCACTTATGTATAAAGGTTTACAACTAAAGATTATGCAAGACCCCAAATCCTGTTGAGAGACCTAACCTAACAGGAAAACCCTAATCAAATCAGTCACACACCAACCGTTCATAAGCATCTTACAGAACTACAAAAAGGCGAACACAAGGGCCCTCATCAATTATGCCAAAGTACATACACACCATTACCAGAAATGAATTGGTACAAATTAAAAAGGAAACCCGATAGACATTACAGGCCCGTGAGAATGCAAGGATATATATATCAGTTTTACGCGGATGACATCCGTGTGGACTACTTTACTTTCAATTAATGTAATATTCGAAAAGCCGCTGCACTATTGTAGATGTTTAATTTTATTTGCCCTCTTTCGCTCAACTATTTCATATCAATGGCAAGTGAAATGTGAAAAAGAATGAGATTTCTTAATCACCCTAAATTTACTAGGAAAAGTAAAAAAGTTCGGCTACCATTAATTACCCTGCGGCAGAATTGCAGTAATTTGAGATCCATCGATATATATGATTAATGAATCAGCAATCATGCCTTTGCTTTAGACAACCAAATCATGGCTTTCCGTTACACAACAATATCAAGAGAGACAACTTGTCCATCAAATTAGAAAGAGACTTAAATATTTAATTTTAATTTATAATTTTATATATGTAGTTTTAAAACATATTTTAAATTTAAATTGAGCCTGCATTTTATTTTTTTGACATTTTATTATTTTTTATAAAAAACACTAGTTAACTATAACATAAGTATTGAAAAATTTACACATATATTTTTTTCTAACTGTAAAAGAGCTTCATAATGCATTAATACACTAGAAACTAATTATATTTTACAATTTTATTAATTGTAACATTTTATGCCACCTCTATTCTCATGCAACATGCATACTAAGGCCATATACATATATATAAAGTTTACCAGCATCCTCTTATACAATACCATGTTATAGGCATCTAACATGGGTAATAGGAATACATCTATTTTTATGCAACATGCATACCAAGGCCATGTATATATTACCAACATCCTTTTATACCATACTATGGTATAGTCATGTAATATAGGTAATAAGAATATAAATGTAATCATCCAAAGTCAGTTCCAAGTTGAGAATATGAATGATCTAAAGCCATATATATAAAAAGTTTACCGACATCCTCTTATACCATTTCATAGTATGGGCATCTAACATATAAAAATATAAATGTAATCATCCAAAGTTAGTTGAGAATATGAAAGATGAAAAAAACCATACTATCAAAATTAATAATATTCATCCAAAATGGGCAAAAATCATCTTCAAAGTCGAGAAAAAAAGACAATACCTATAAAAAGAAATTATTAATATAGAAAGCTGAAGGTCATTTTAACCTCCACCTCGCCTGTATTTTATATGGGATAAAGGCGTTTGGGAGACGGAACTATTCTTGGCAAGGCCTCAAACCGACCCATACAAGTAGAACCATTATTGTTAGCCCAGTTTGGTCCCAAAATTCGCCTGTTTATATATTATTTTAATAATTCAGCTGGTCGGTAACGAGTATTAACTCCATTATGTATGACCCAATCCTGAGTTTTAGGCTATTAAGTGCGACGAATCCTTCCAAGGATTGGTTTTGTGTATAAGACTGGGTGAACTTAAAAATCGTTTTCGAAGTGGAGAAAAAAAAGATAATATTTATAAAATAATAATAATAATATTCATCTAAAAATAGAAATTTGTTTCTTAATATCATCTAATGTGTAAAAAGTCATTTTCAACTTACAGAAAAATAATAATAATTATATGTCATTTTCAGCTTGGAGAAAAATAATAATAATTATATCTTTTTAAGAATAGGCAAAGTGAATTCCAAGTGGAAAATATGGGCTAAAATAATTTTCAAAGCAGTGAAAAAATATCATATTTATAAAATATCCATTTAAAATAGGTAAAATGTCACTTTCTAATATGTTAAAAATAGGTAAAAGGTCATTTTCAAAGTGGAGTAAAATGATAATAACGAGTCACTTCCAAGTGGAGAATATCAATGAATCAAGACTCATATCAACCATAAGCATCTAAAAATGGGTAATAAAAAGAAATATTTATAAAACTTTTGTAATTGAATTTTTTTAATGTTGTAAAAGTTATTTCCATGTGGAAAATATAAATATACAAAAGTCACATGTAAGTCAAATTTTTTCAATGATGAAGAGTTTACTTCGAAATGGAGAATATAAATAATGCCAAATAACTAGAGAGAAATTATTTATTTATTTTTAACTTAATTATGAATTTCTCAAACAACTTATTACATAAATTTCAAAAAGTACAAACAACTTATTTTCAATTTTTCCTTTATCATGGTTTCACATACATGTGAAACCATGATTTCCACATAGTTATGACAAAAGAGAAAATAACAAAAGTACAAACATGAAAAACAAACTACAATACCAATAGACAAGGACGAGGAATCAAAAAGCTTCAATGAACTATGCATCTATGAAAAACAAGGAAACATATTCCATACTTATATTTGGTTTCCACATAGTTATGACCAAAGCGAAAATAACAAAACTACAAACATGAAAATGGCGCTCGCACGAAGTTGGTTCCACTTTTTAGTGACACTTAAAAAATCGGAAACGTACTTCCGAAGTGTAAATCGAGAACACATATACGTTATTGATGGTATGTTTGGAATAACCTGAGCCCAAACACAAGGCTAAGGTTCATAAGGAAGTATCGCATATGCGTTTTGTAAAAGTTAAATATCGCATATGCGATATATCGCATATTTAACTTTTACAAAACGATATCACATATGCGATATTGAAAACTAAAAAGAAAAAACAAAACAGAGGCTATGGGCCTCATTTCTCATTTGCACAGTGAAGTATCGGGAGAGCGATAAACCATGTTAGCAAAAAACTGCACAAGCGATTTGTGTTTCACCATTTGGAGGTCGAGTTGGAGGTGGCTTGGCTCCAATGGCAGGTAACTTCTCATATCCATTACAATTTGTTTTCAATTCTTTAGGGTGTGTGCAAGAAGTTGAGGGACCTTTTTGTGCACGTTAGATGCAATAGAAACCTGAAAAATCAGGCATCCCTCAACTTACTTGGATTTTTTGAG
>LPNX010001438.1:9310-44410 GCA_001517045.1 Pseudotsuga menziesii | reverse complement strand
TATATATACATATATCATAATCCCTTCATACCATATACACAATGTGTAGTCTAGGATTAGGACCCTTTGTCCTATTTTACTTTTGAGCATAGGAATAGTGTTTTTTAGGTGTAGAATGTTGTAGATGTTAGGACAATGTTTCTACCACATTCACAATACTAACTTCACTGGCGAAATCACCTACATAGGAAAATAAAACATGCATTATCTCATGATGAACTAAGTAAACCCCGTAGCATAGGAACCTTACCTTTTCGAGTGGACTTTTAAGGGACAGAACCCTGCCACTCCACCCCTTGACATACAGAAGTAAGTCAACCTCTTCATAATAAACCATAAAAAAATTAAATACATGTAAAAAAAAACTAAGACGTAAAAAAAAATAAGTATCAACAAATTCCATTAATTAATATATACACAAAAAATAGTCTTATAAACATGTCAAAGAATAGAACACCATTATGTAAGACATCATCATCACCCAAGAAAAACACGTAAGGAAAACAACAGACAAAACATAGGTTTAGTTCCGCAAACAAGTTTTATTCCATAGTAGAAAATGAAGATGCCCTTAAGATCTAGCAGCTAATTAGCCAACAAAATTTTTATTTATTTATTTATGGATTTTAAGGACATTACATAATTATAGCTTTGACATAATATGTCAAATTCGAACAAAAAGGTGTTTGAATTTTCAATACTATTTCCAAAAAGGTAGGTAATGAGGACGAGGGTATACTTTTCATATTGACATTTTGTATGAGACCCAAAATTGGAAACCCAAAAGTTGTCTCAGACTTCCCTTCTTGTTCTACATCCTCCTCACAGTCCCCCATTGTGAGTGGATTATCAAACATAGTATAGCTTATCCTACCTTCCCTTACAGATGATGTGAAATCATGCCATTATACTATAGGTCTTGTTTGAAGAAATGTATTTCCTATAGTTTGATCAGGTGGACTTAATATAGATTCTAACTGAGAAACTACTAGACCTCATGTGCTCCCATATATTGATTTAATTTTTTCCACATCCACTATGTCTGCTAGGTTGGGATCCTCCATTATATGTGAAATTTTAACACTTCTCGATGACTCAGGTACCGCTAATAGTTCGGTTTGAATTGATTCAGTTTCCATCCTAGCAGGATTTGATTTTATTGTTTCACCTACTTGTTGTCCTAAAATATCCCGTGCATTATTCTCTTCTTTTTGGTTACTTGTGTACCTCTCTCAAGGGTTTCTTGACGATGATGGAGTTTTGTCTCAAAAAATATGGGAATTTTGAGAACTACTTTTGTATATCTACCTCTACTATCTCTAGGTCTCATAAATTGTTTTTTACTATTAATGAGAAAATTCTAATCAATGGAAAAAAATAATCTATCTAACAAATTAAATTAAATAAAAAAATACATATGTTGAGGATTTGAAGGAACCTATTATAACAGATGCGCAAGTTCTTATCTCTCATCTTACCACCCCTTCTCCTCCTTATGTAGAAAACTAATCACACCAACAGAAGACAACTGACAGATTAGTAAAAAGAAAACCAAATACTATCTTACCTATGAGCAGCTCCCACACAACGGCGCCAAAAATTTCAGGAAAAATATATAACTAACTAATTCACTTTCAATTTAATTATTGACCAAGGTAGGTAAACTTCGAGTTGCTACACCGTATGTGCAAAATAAGATAATATAAGACTAAATTCCTAAAATAATTTCAAAGAGCTATCAGATAATTCTAATCTAATCTGATTTACTAAGAATCAACTTCTTTCAATGCCAAAAGAGAGTCAAAAAACTTATTTATTCACTCATTCACTAAAACAAGAAGAGATATTAAAATATAATTTATAAAGCATTCATTCACCAAACCAAATTCTAACTCATTTAAATAATTTTATACGTAAAGAAGAAGTATTATGTTTACAAACCAATTTCAAGAAGACAACTCTTAATCTACTTCAAGTTACCTCAAATCTCAGATGGTAGATACTAGAACTAACTCCAATCTTATCTTCCTAATGCAGAGAATCTAAGGCTATTTGAGTATTCCAAATCAAAGCAATCAAAAAATTAAACAGCCAAAGGATGGTTCAACATAATCTATTCTTACAATAAATCAACTCAATTTTCTGAAGTGTTCTGGACAATATGATAGTCTATCTTGCAATCTTAATAACCAAATGTGGAAACAACTTTTTAAATCCAAAGGCTATTGTAACAGAAATGTTAATCCCAATTAATCACCACTGCTTTCAAACTGAAACTAAATGGACAATCTAATTAAACTTTTAACTTTTTGAATCTTATATTAGCATCCTCACACAACTATTATAAAATGAAAATGATTTCTAAAATAACTATCTTATGATAAAAATAGAGTATAGAAAATATTTTATGTGGTATCTTCAAAACAAAGATCAGAGAAAACACGAAATCATCTAAGAGTTATACAGTAATTCCAAATTTCAAAGATAGGAATTTCTCAAATTACCAAATGATCTATGAGTTTACTAAACCGATGAAAGAAACTTAACACACACACTATTATTAAATCCCAAAAATTGTTACATTACATACTATGGCCAAGGATGAGCCCAACTAAATCTACAACATGATCTACTTAAACAGAAAAAAGAAACTCAAACCTGAAAATGCTCCTACGACTATCCAACTAAATCTACAACATAATCTTCTTAAATAACGAAAAGAAACTAAGATCTGGAAATGCTCTTAGAAATTATTATGCTATATTACTGAAATCAAAAGACTAGTGATATAACAGGAGAGATCTACAAAAAGGTTAAGGGTCAGTGCAAGAAGATGAGGGACTTTTTAGATGCAATCCTAGTTTTCAAAAACACGATCACGTTACTAAAAAATACAACGTGTTTCTGCGACATAGCACTTGCTATGGTTCAACCCAATTCTGACATGTCATGGGACATGTAGGATAGGAAACCATATCGCGTATGTGTTATATAACTACAAAATGCATACGCGATATGTAGTTATACCAACGTAGATCCAAATCCTAGGTTCTATCAAGCAGCGAGAGGGATCGAATCTCTTAAGGTGCAAACCTCTTCCTAGGTATTGCAATCAATGTTCAACTATCAACTTTGGTGTGTCCTATATATAACCATTGATTTGATTCAAACCAAAAGACACATCTTTTTATTTAAGGTCCACATATAATATTTTTATTATTAATATTTAATTCAATTTTTTATTTTTTATTATTTTTTTAGGTAGGAACATTACAACACCCCCCCCCATATTGTGTTTTTTTCCGGACCCACATTTTTTTACGGATAATTAAACCTTTACTTTTTTTATTGTTTTGTTAGGTAGGAAGATTACAATATCTCCCCTATATTAGGTTTTTTTCTGGTCGACATTTATTTTGGCCTATAATTTAAAAAAAATATTTTTTATTAATAAAAATAACGTTATGTAACATTACAAGATCCCAACATACTGGGCTGTAGAGTGCCTCTCGGTGCAAAAACACGTACGCGATTTGTAAAACTAAAATTAATTTATATAGATAGTCCTAAAACCTACGGCCTATTCTACCCATCAGGAACGCGAAACTGGCAACGAATTGGAGCATTTTGGAGCAAATTGGGTGTCGTGGATTGTTGGAGGATCCAATTTAGTAGGAGGGGAGGAAAATCCACCTGTGAATTATCATCTAATTAGGTAATTCAATCACCCATAGCATTCTTTTTTGTCAATTCTAAACGTAGAATATTGTTTTTTAATAGTATAAAACAACCAAATTTTGTATTATTTATCAAATTGGAAATAACTGAGTCACTAATTAAACTCACATCTCCCTCAACCAAGATGAGTGAATAATTAGAATGAATTCATTTTCAAGAACTCAAAAATTCCTAATGCAACCAAAAATCAAAAAATTTAGAACTCCTCCCTTTATACAATGTATCCATCCACATGAAACCCAAATTTCCAACCCTCAAATGGCATTTCCCCGTGATACTAATTGAATAAGTTTCCTCAGAAATGGCCATAACAAGATGAAATGCATGTGCACAATCATGAATAGAAAAAATGCATAAAAAATTAGTAAATTGGTTTCTCAAACTTTCATCACAATCATTTGTCCATGAACATAATCAAAATTTCATCACAAGTGTATGTAGTTATACATTGCCTCTTAGTGAAGCACCCTCAACTAAATGCCAAAACACATTAACAAAGTGCCTCTCAGGCTTGCCCTTTGAAACATAAAACAATGTATTATATAAAATCAACAATATATATATAAACACAGAGTTAAAACTAGTAACTATGACTAGTTTTATTCCTTCCTCCAGTAAGTTTAGCAGCCACCACCATTTTTCCACTAAAATATTTGCACTTCTTGTTTATAGCACCCACATAATTTGTGTTTTAATTATACCTTTCTCGGCACTTTGCTCTTGTTCTGCACATATGACTTACCCTCTGTGCCCCTAGTTTTATCGTAATGACGAAAAAAGTTGAAATATACGAATCTTCTCACTATGATATCGAATTACAAGTCAACATGTCCTGACACCCCCATACAACCCTGGTATTCATCGAGGGACTAGTGCTAATTAATTAAATGTCATCACCTAAACTAAATAGAACTTGAATTCTGCTTCTTTTATCCTATAAACATAATAAAGAAAACTAGAAACATGTGAGACCCTAGGTCTCCCTAAGATCCCTTGAACTAGAAAAGACATAAATGACTTTACTCAAACAGTCTATGCCTCTGCATCACTAGGTTTATCAACCATTTTTTTAAATAGAAAAAACAATGGGTAATATATTTCTACATGTTGAGTCTCTAAGCTCATCTAAAACCAATTGTAGTCCAGTCCACAAATTCTCCATTTTTCCATGTAACTTTTGGATGGTTTCCATGTTTATACAACAATGGAAATGGTGAACACCCATGAACTACCTAGAGTGTGTCGTGAGAGTGTTCCCAACCATGATCGAGTCAATTATATTTAGAGGATATTGTGGCATCCCTGTATCACCCCTTTTCTTGCCTCACATATCCTAATAGTCCCTTGCCCCTTTCTTTTACATATCCAAGGGACGTAAAGGCCAAAACATGTCAAAATAGAACTCCTAAATTCAAAGAAGTTTAAACCCAAGTGTGCATGGAAAAGTCACCAATGAGGGTTAAGAAGTTCCTTAACTTCTAGAAAGAAGTTGAACGAAACTTACTATTCAATTGTTAAATGTTTAATTTTAAGTTTTAAATGTACGTAAGTGAATGCCATTAAATTGCTTACTTGAGTTTGATTTAATTTACATTTTCAATTTTGAAGAGACGTCATTATATACCATGTATATGTTTCTAATAATGTTTTTATTGCAGTTGCGGCTATGGACACAAATGTTGAAATACTTATTGAGCTTGCCCACTTGAGAGGAATTAGTACTACTTTTAGTGGTGGTGATAGGATTCTATGTTCACTTGCATCCACTTTGGATACAATTGTTGAGACTATTTCATTGTCAAGCAACATACTATATGATATTACATCATATAGAGAAAGAAAAATAAAACAGTACGCTGATGGGCTTGACTAAAATGAAATAAAAAAGTTGAAATTTACCAAAGAGAATATATTTTCATTGTTTACGGACCCTCACACTTGTGAAATCCCAAATGCAAATAGGCCTCATATCTCTATTGAGTGGTGCACATTTCAGCCATTTGTTGATAACTGGATGGACAGATGGTATATGATTTTTTATATGCCACAGCATAACAATAGGGAAATCCCCCTGTATTTCCTTTGGAAGATGTATGCAGAGTTCGTGTTGGGTAAACATTTTGTAGGAATATATTAAACCCACTCACAACTTAGGATAAAATAATTAATCATTATTTGATTAATTATTCACCCACTATCTTAATTAGTTGGCATCCACTTGCACCTTAAAGTCAATACATGCCATCTATATCCTAGGAATGATTTATTTCCAATTTTGGGTTGATCTTGACCACCTTTTGACCATCTAGAATTAGTATATAGGACTTTAGAGCAGATTCTACTTTATTCTGCTTTTTCTGCTTTTCTTGCTTTTCTATGGATAAGATAAAAGCTAGTCAACTAGGAAACTGGGAGATTTTGTTTCCAACCCATCCTCCATTAGTTTTTCTCCATTTTCTAGGATTAGCATGATTTTTCCATCTCCTTGAAAACTCACTCATTCTTTTTCCAACTCATGAGGTCCTTGATAGATTTAGTAAGTGCTTTATCCACCTATGGGGGTTTTGCTATATTTTGGTAAGTCAACCTTTTTGAGCTTTATGAGTTGTTTCCATACAATTAGATTTTACTATGAGGGATGTACTATTTATGTACACTATTATTCATAATTATTCAATGGAAGGATACACACCAATATTCATCTCTTCATTCATGTGATTCAGTCTCTTGTCTTCTCTCTATTTTTCCTGTGTATGCTTGTGAGAATTCTTAGTAGCAAGATCTATTTCCTGTGCTTATTTTTAGCATCATTGCACATAGAATTGATATATTATTTATACATGGTATCAAATCTATGAGGTTGATCAAGTTATACAGAGTTGAGGAGCACATCCAGTCTCCTATCCCTCTCTGAAGAAGAGCTTGTCTAGCTTACAAGATTTTCTCCTAGTTTGTTTTGCAGGTTGCAGAGATTTTATTCGTGAGCACATCAATTCAGCAATATGGATTCTTCGTCAGCTATAATTCTTACTTCCTTCAACTACCATGAATGGAAATCCAAAATCTCCATTCTATTGCCCAGTAGAGGATTATACAGAGTTACACTAGCTTTGGAGAATGAGTCCAATGCTGTGATTGAGAAAGCTAAGTGGCATAATAGGTTGGATGAAGCCTATGGATTGCTTTGCCTCTCTATTTCTCCTGATATACTCTTTCATCTAGATGGTTTGACCACTCCAAACCAAGTATGGACTCAATTGGAGTCTCTCTTTGGAGTTCAAGATGAGCTAAGAGAGCATCAATTGGAGATTGAGTTATTCTCACTGAGTCCAAGCAATTTTGAATCTCTTGAGGGTTTCTTCACCAAGTTCAAGTCACTTGTTCTAATTCTCAAGCAATGTGGGATTGAGAAGGCAGATGATCAATTAATCCTTTCCATTCTTTCAAAATTGGGTCTTGATTACTCAGTTTTTGTGTCTACTTTTCATGCAACTAGGCTTGTTGTTCCTAAGTGGAAAATTCCTTCTTTAAATTCTTTTCTTGATTCACTAACAAAGGAGCAACATAAATTGATCCATATGGGTGTCCTTAATTCTTCAAAGGGAAAGTATCATGCTCTCTTGGTTCAAGGAAGCAAGAAATTAAAATCAAAAGAGAAGCAAATTGTGAAGAAGCCAAAGTCAGAAATTGAAGATGAAGATTCATATGAAGATTTAATGAAGAAAGTTAAGAAGAAAGGGAGCAAATCAAAGTGTTCTTATTGTAGAAATGGTTTTCATTCATAGAATAAGTGTTTCAAGAAGAATATGGAAATCATGTCTCAGCTTCTTGAGAAGCACAAGATCGAAGTTCCAGATGAACTAGAGAAGCCTACTGATTCCTCAGAACAATGTCATACTGTGCAGTGCCAAGGTGATATAACTTATGATTTGAGTGCCAGAGTTCTCTCCTTTTCTCATGTATCTGATATATATTTATTCTCTGATATATCAGAATCAAAAATATCAAAACCTTTCTTTGATGATCCTCCTCTCAGTCTACTAGATTCATCTCCCAAAAATTGTGATTTTTCACTAGATATTGACTTACCTTTGAGCAGATCTTCCTCACAAGCTTGTATATCTGATTTAGAAGATTGTTTGCAGGCTGATATGCATTTCATGACACATATAATACCACCATCCATACCATCTACCATACCTATGAATAATCCAAAGACTATACAAATCCCAAGATCACTAGTTGATTCCTCATTGGTCTCTTATGCAGTGATATTTATCTTACATGGTTTGAAATCTTTCCTATCTTTCATTGGATGGTTATCCATGTCCTTAATAAAATTTGGACTGATATTAAACAGTTTGGATTTTTTCTAAACACTTATTGTTCAGATCTTAATCCCATCCATCATTCAGATTTTTACACCTATCAATTTTCCCCAGTTGTTCATAATTTTCCTAGTCTAGCCATATATCCTCATCGAGCCACCAAAGCCTTTGTCTTTGCTGTTCCATATGCTAATGTTTCTGATATATCATAGTTTTATCAGCCTCATATCATATCTATATAGGTGCTACATCATATTGGAAGATTGACATGTGATTCGCATCACAATTTTGCAGCTATTCAGGGAATTGGGTGTGAAATAAATTGCCTTATTTTTTGTACTCTTTGGGAAGGAGTATGCACAGATCTCTTTTCCATTTCAGATTATGTTTGCAGATCAGATTTTGAAAGCAGAAAGAAGCATTCATATAATTCTCCTACTTCATCAGATGATGAGATACAAGGAGTCTCTCCTCTTCCTTCTTGCAGGTTCTACACTCCAGCACATGATCATGGAGTTCATGATTTCTTCAACAAGTCTTCCATCCAGAAGCAGTTCACTCAGCTGATTCAAGTGAAGATAAGGATATGTTGAAGACATATTATTTCAAATTTTGTGCCTTTTCCTATCTTGAGGGAGGATTTTCCCCATGTGGTTTTGCCTCTTTCCTCACTTTTCTGGACATAATAATTGTTAAAGGGTGACCATAGCCTTGTTGCTGGGCCCTATATGCATCCATATTTTTTTTGTCATACCATCATAAATTCAGACTTATAGGGGGGTGTAGGAATATATTAAACCCACTCACAACTTAGGATAAAATAATTAATCATTATTTGATTAATTATTCACCCACTATCTTAATCAGTTGGCATCCACTTGCACCTTAAAGTCAATACATGCCATCTATATCCTAGGAATGATTTATTTCCAATTCTGGTTTGATATTGACCACCTTTTGACCATCCAGAATTAGTATACAGGACTTTACAGCAGATTCTGCTTTATTCTGCTTTTTCTGCTTTTCCTGCTTTTCTATGGATAAGATAAAAGCTAGTCAACTAGGAAACTGGGAGATTTTGTTTCCAACCCATACTCCATTAGTTTTTCTCCATTTTCTAGGATTAGCATGATTTTTCCATCTCCTTGACAACTCACTCATGCTTTTTCCAACTCGTGAGGTCCTTGATAGATTTAGTAAGTGCTTTATCCACCTATGGGGGTTTTGCTATATTTTGGTAAGTCAGCATTTTTGAGCTTTATGAGTTGTTTCCATACAATTCAATTTTCCTATGAGGTATGTACTATTTATGTACACTGTTATTCATAATTATTCAATGGAAGAATACACACCAATATTCATCTCTTCATTCATGTGATTCAATCTCTTTTCTTCTCTCTATTTTTCTTGTGTATGCTTGTGAGAATTCTTAGTAGCACGATCTATTTCCAGTGCTTCTTTTTAGCATCATTGCACATAGCATTGGTATATTATTTCTACACACATAAACTATTTTGATATGTTGCAATTTTAGGGGATTGGTGGGGGGATGCCCCAAAACTAACCCAATGCAAGGCTTCGAGACCTTGATCACCCTATCCCTACACCTCGTAGGCATTTTCCTAGGCCAAATGTCCCACCTGTACATCGTGTTATTCCATAGACACCTGAAGCATATTTGAGTTTGGCACGGGCAGTTGTTCTTAATCGCACTATGGTTTAACATATGGGTGAGGAAGGGACATCTATCCCTGGTTTGGTACATACACCAGGTCGTCACGGTGCAATACCATCTTCTAGTGCAATACAACCCACTAGTGCAGTACCCCCATCTAGTGCAAGACCATCTACTAGTGCAGCGCCATCAGCACATCCCCAACCTACTTTTGAGCCTCACAAGTGCACATCATGTGGTCGTCCCTGCTATGTTCTTTCCTCATATTTTGTCTTTAGTGGGTTTTTGAGTGATGTATGTATATGGTTAATTGAAATAAATTCCACATTTATTTTCCTCTTTGTACACATATGTATTGTTTGAGATAATATATTAATTTTGTGAACTTGCAGTTGATGCTTTATGCTGGCAGTGACGCCCCAGAGTTCCATGTTCCACACTCTATAGAGAGGCATGAAATTCCATCCATGGATCCCTTGTTTAGTAGAGAGATTCATATAGCACCCATTGTCGTATCTCACACCAAGGTAAACATTTTAAAATTTTTTTTTTTTAATACTTGTTTATTTGTTAATTTCCACATATTGTACATGTTAGTTCACTAATGCTATCTACGGTCTAATATTTACAATTATTAAACTTGCAGATGTCATATCCTTCACAGGGGAAAGCAATGATGGAGGTAGAATCCATGGTCATATCGACCGAGGAAACATCTAGGCATGGCATTCCATCCACTGATCCCTTGGTTGGTGGAGGGATTCATATAGAACCCATTACCGTATCTCACACCGAGGTAAGCATTTTAAAAATGTTAGTTTTTTAATACTTGTTAATTTGTTACTTTCCACACACTGTACATGTTAGTTCACTAATGCTATCTACGGTCTAATATTTACAATTATTAAACTTGCAGATGCCAGATCGTTCACAGGGGAAAGCAATGATGGAGGTAGAATCCATGGTCGTATTGACCGAGGAAACATCTGGGAATGACAGTCCATCCACTGATCCCTTGGTTGGTAGAGAGATTCATATAGAACCCATTGTCGTATCTCACACCAAGGTAAACATTTTAAAAATGTCATTTTTTAAATACGTGTATGTTCGTTGAATCATGCATGTCTAAATACATGAACTCTTGACCTGGACCATTTCCTGGAGTTGTATCTTTTCATAGGCCTATTGAAGCCCCATCTATGAATGTGGCTGAAAAGGGTGTCTAAGGCTTACAACACACAGAGAAAACCCAGCCAAAGGCTTCAATCAATCCCACACAAGTATTGCTTTATCCTCAAGCTGTTTGAGGAGGTTATCTCCCATGTATACTTTTGTAGCCTCCGCTGACTTGTATGGATTTTATCCATAGAGGATCTGTTTACCATATTGGAAAACAAGGTAGTTGGTATAAAGAAAAGGAAAACTTAAACCTAACTAGAAAAGGGAACCTGATCTAAATCTAAGCTACTTTGAAAAGGATGTTGAATTGGTTACAGGTTTTCTTGAGGTATTTGAAGAACAAGTAACTCACCACCTTAACAAAAATGTTAATAAGATGACAAACTTCTCACTCAAATTACAATTGTTTAATAAAAATTAAATAAAAGAAACTCAAGATTAAATCATTCAAGGTAACTTGCATGCACACATGTTAGTTGAAAAACCAACATATAAGCTGCAAAACTTTCACTATTAAATCACTTACATAAAAAGATAAAGACAGTTAAAGAATAAATTCCTTAAAGATTTGTCAATGTATTAACTAGTAACAAAGAGAAATCTAGGCTATGGGAAAACACATTAATCAATTAGAAATGAATCACAGCACCATCTGATCATTCGAAACAAGAAAATTGAGATCTGCCAAAGAAATTCAATCAGATCAAATACAAGAGATTAGAAACAACAATACTGTATTTATTCATAATTTTGCAATAAATTACATAAACCTTAGGAAAAACAGAGGTGTTTTTCAGTCTCCTATACCAATATTTCTTCCTCCAAAAGTCAAAAAATTCCCCTGATACATTTGAGGACAACCTCTTAAATAATTATTACAAAGAATCAATTTCCCTCAAAAGGGGATCAAAAACCTAAACAAAGCTAGTATCCTAGAAAATATCTCCATATTTTCCATATACATAGCAATTCCTCAATATCATGAAAACTGGTGGATTCAATACCAAGCTGAGCATTGCACTTGTGATCTTCAATCTCAGTTTTAGCTAGTTTATGCTAAAACCGAATATAGATGTGGATCTTTCCTTCCACTTCGAATGGTTGTTTGATCAACCGATATACATCATGTATGCTGACATGGTAAAGCTTCTTGATCTTCTTCTCCTCTTCATCTCTTCACTACTCCACTTGCTCAATCATTAGTCCTGGTGGACATGCTTTTTCAATAATTACCATTGCAGGAAAAGATAATTCATCCATAATGTTTTCTGCAACATACCACGTTCTGCTACAAATGGCTTGTGCCTTCTTTATGGCTTCAGCAACTGTTTCGTCTAAATCTTCCCAGGCTCATAATATAGTCCTAACTTTCTTAAACTGGACGTTAGTGAGGAAAGTGACATTATCAAGCTTATCTTTCATGTATCTTTGCCAGTCTATGACGTCATCATAAGCCTTTGATGCTTCTTTCCTCTTTTCAACTAGATCTTCTAGAACAACAGACATTTTGTCAAAATTCATATGAGTTTCAAAAATATTATCTAAGGTTTTAAACAACTCACTTACTAAATCATGGTACTCCCTGTTAGTCCAAATAGCCAGCTCTTTGAATTCTTCCTTAGAAAATTTAGAAAACAAAGATGAAGTTGCACTTGCAATTGCATCTTCATACTATTTTTCTAACAAGGCTACCTTCTGTACCAAATTGGAATTAGTGGTAGTTTCCCTCTGTAGCTCATCATGAAGAGAAACATTATTTACTTGAAGTTCATCATACATGTCCTCATGTTGTCTCTTAATTTGTTCCAGTTCCTCCTTCAGTCTGACAATTTTTACCTTCTGCTTGTCAAATTCTATGTTCAAAGTGTTAACAACATCGAAATTGCCAACCTATAAAAGCTCCTAAAACAGATGTAGCATCTATGGCATCTGCCTGTGGGTCACCTGATCATTGGGTCCATACAACTTCACTTGAAATGGATATGTCCATATCACTCTAATCCGTACTACTCTTCTTTCCCCTCTTCACCACTGATTTATCAGCTTTACTGTAAGGATATTCTCCCAAAGATATCACAAAATCTTCATTGAACTCATCCCTCATCTCATCAATGGGGGTATATTAATACCTGTGGATATCATATTCATAGTAGTGTGAGAGGGTATAGTCATAGTAATATGAGAAGTTGATGGAGATGAAGAAAAAATCTAGGTAAGAGTCACTTCAGGGGTTGAAGAAATGTCAGGAAAAGAAGTTTAAAAAGATGAAACTTGCAGTGTAGTGGCTCTAATTGATGATGGTGATAGTGCTGAGGTTTTCTCATGCACAGGGGATGATACTGAGATGAAAGAAGCAATATGCAGTGGAACTTTAAAAACTGGAGGTACAATGGATGATGGAATGGGTATCTGAATAGAAACAGGTGTAACAAAATGTGGAAGGCATGTAGCATCTTGATAAAGCTGAGACATCGGAGGTGTCATGGAAGAACTAGTGGGTAGGGAAGATAAGGCCATGATGGAGGAAAGGAGTAAGGCTGAAGATGATGGGAAAGGCTAGGAAGAAGGTTTTGGTTGTGGTGGAGATGAATATTTCCCATTGCTACCATTAAACAAATTGTTAAAATCATTTAAATCATTACCATTGCCACCTTCCACATGAGTAACAGGAACAAGGGAAATCATTTCATCCTCCTCTTCTGAATGAGTCAAATATATATTAGAAGTAGGGATGGATGAAACTTGGGCCTTCAACCTTTTGAAAGGTTTCTCTTCAATCTGGGTTTGTTCAGATTGAGCCTTCTCAATGACAGTAGTCACCTGAGCAGCTAAAGCTGGCTGAGAAGTTGTAATTTATTGAGTGTCCAGTGCTGAAGTCATTCTACTCAGCTTCTGTTTAATCTTCTCCGACGTATGTAAATAGGCCTTGACTAGATGATCAACAAATGCTTGGGGATTTCTTCCCTGGGGCCTTTCCCTTTGTCTGAAGCTGAACTGGTTTCCATGGGTGCGTTTTTGGCTACTAGAGCCTCCTTTGTTGCGGCTTGAGCTTCCTTTTCTTCCCTATCTTTCATCACTTTTTCTTGAATGTCTATCTCCATATCCCTGTAATGTCAAACCCTATCCCCAATTTCCTTTTGGTATTGCAGGATATGACTTTGTTCTCCTTTACTTTTAACCTTTTCCAAAACTTCAGAAAAAAGTATCAACCCCCTGATAGATGGAGTCGTCTGGGGTTTCCTCATGAGTGTACCCTGTTTTGAAATGATTCTGCTTGAGGTGAAAATCAACAATCCCCTTAGGATCATGATGCCTTTTACTAGAAAAACCCAGCTTGAGTGACACTATGTGGTCATAGAGTTCTGACGCCCAGGTAGAAGTAGGTATGCTGAAGGACCCAAGGGTTAGAGGAAATTTAGGACAGAATTTCCTCTTGGGTGCTGCACATTTCTTATATATCCCTTCAGTGACTGTCTGAAATGAGGTTTCTTCAAGAACTAACCTGTCAAGAATGACCTTAGGTAGCATATGAGCAGCATTTCTACCAAATATTCTGATATAGATTAATGACTCACCGACATACCAATCTCCCATTGTGGCTATGAGGGTTTTTGCTTCACGGGAGAATGCAGGAGCTTCCTTGTTGAAAATTAGGAAATAAACTTGACCAAGGAAACTCTCACAGATGTCATAAAATCTAGTTACATAATTGGTGTCCCATAGCTCCAAATGATAAATGTGTACAGGTGGGGATGGTAGTACCCAATTCCACCCCATATTTGGATAATGGAACTCGGCGCAAAAGATATCCACAATGAAGTTAGTGAAGAAGAAGTTGGGCTTCTTCTTGGCAGTAGATTTTTGGAATTCCTGTATGGAAGTCTTAAGGTATGATGGCAGGATTTCATCCCAGGGGAGGGATTTGCTTGTAGCTATGAAATGGTGGGAAATGGGATCCCATTATTCCTTGAATTAAGAAAAATTGGGAATACCGTAGAGCCTACACAACATTGCTGCAAGTAGGGAATAAGGTTCCTTGAACCATTCAATGGGGTAAAGTTCATCTTTTCTCTGGGAAAACTTACATGGTTCATCCATCCAGGACTTTTAGACCTCGACCATTTTTAGATTTTCACACACAGGCCACTAAAACCATCATTTATTTATTTTTTATTAGAAACAACAAGATTGCATTGACATAGGACCACTTCCCCATGTTCTGGTGGTCAATGCCATTCACAAACCTGACCTAGAAACTGAAAAATCCAACTCGGTAAGGAGACCTCTTGTCTTCCATCTATATGGCTGAAAGAAACTACCATGGTTTGGGAACCATCTGGTGATAGTTTCAATCAAAAATCAATCCCATGATCATAGTAAGGATAGCCTTAGATAGGACCCCAACATGTCTTGGTGTCCACATAATGGAAGTGTTACTTACTGATGCTTTTCATATCATGAATGAATCGACCTATGATAGGATCTCCCATCTTCCATAAAACTGGAAGCCACCTCCCCATATTATATGGCAAAGATGGCATTCTACTAAGCACCTATGAACCTCATGAGCTGGCTCATGATGAGACCCCTCCTCTTGCAATCCACATAATAAAATATATGGCCATGATTGAATTCCAAAAGAGTAAGACTGACCAGGTTATAAAGATATGCTACAGTGATATAATGAGACCTTAGACAATATGAACCTTTTCTTCCATGATTTTCATCATCAGAGTAAGGCATGTAGAATATATTAACCTAGATGAGAGTGCATTAATATAAAATTCTGCAATTATGGTTATCATTCACATATAATAGATCCTGATACAAGTTAGGGAAAATGGGAACTGACAGAATTTACTTAGGTTAAGAGTATTCAATATCGAGAAAAAATGATTGCTCATCATTTCTAGATGTGTAGAGATTACCAAAAGGTCACCAATATCAAGCAAACATTCAGAAAATAGAAAGGAAAATAACACACCAAACCTATGTAGAAGGTTTAAGAATATTTTCAAACAAATACTTCTTGAGAAGGAAAAGATTCACTGGATAGGTGTCAAAAACCCCTTCCAGTGTTTGTAACAAAACAGTACTAGGACCAATATTTTCTGTAACAATGAATGGTCCCGACCAAAGGCATTGAAACTTGGTATACTCCTTGTTGTATTTGTGTTGCTTGTCCCATCTCAACTCTAAATATCCCACTAAGAGGTCTCTATCAGAGGAGGACTTCTCGTCAAACCATTTCTTTACCAATTGTTGATGTTGGTAGAATTTGTTCTTGGCCCTCTCTCTATCCCCTTCTAGCTTGAGCAGAGAACTGCAATGAAGGGATGGTGAGATTAGCTAGTAGAACTGCTTCCTTTCCATAAACAAGGCAATAAGGGGAGTTACCAATGGCTGACTTTGGGGTAATTTGATCTACCCAAAAAGAATTATAAAGTTGGGTATGCCAGTTTTTGTGATGTGAAGCCACTGTCTTTTTCAAGATGTTTATCAATTTTTTGTTAGAAGATTCTACAAGTCCGTTGCCCTGACGATAGTAGTTGGTAGAAAATTTAAGCTTGATCCCTTTCTCAAGGGTGTAGTTAGTCAGGTCAATGGATTGGAAGTATGACGCATTGTCAAAAACAAGATACTCGGGGGTGCCAAACTTGGTGATTATCTGGCTTTCAAGAAAGGAAATTACCTAGTTTGTGTTACATAGTCTTAAAGGGACTACTTCGACCCACCTTGTAAAATAATCAGTGGCTATCAAGATGTATTTGTGCTATAAAAAGGATACGGGCTTGATAGGTCTGACGAAATCCAATCCCCACTACTGAAATGGGAATTGGACTGCAACTGGCTGCAAAGGGAAGGTGGGTTTCTTGACTTTGCCAGCACACTTCTAGAAAGGCTCACATATTCTGACATATGCATGAACATATCTAAATAGGGTAGGACAGTAGTATCCTTCCTGGATAATTTTGTGAGTTGTTGTATCACCTGAGAAATTCCCACCTGCAGGTCCTGCATGAAATTGAAAAAGGAATTCATTAGTCTCGTCCTTTTCCAGGCATCTAAAAAAAACTCCATCATAATTCTTTCTAAATAGAACATTAGCAATAAGTTGATAAGGTGCTGATCTCAGCCTTAATGCTCTACATTTTTTAGGATCAAGGGTTTCCATAGAAAACCCATTATGAATAAAGGACTTGATGTGATCATACC
The DNA here is from genome assembly GCA_001517045.1 of Pseudotsuga menziesii. Classification (NCBI taxonomy): domain Eukaryota; kingdom Viridiplantae; phylum Streptophyta; class Pinopsida; order Pinales; family Pinaceae; genus Pseudotsuga; species Pseudotsuga menziesii. Next base: position 27,274 of record LPNX010001438.1, on the reverse strand, counting down.
ATTCAGATGTCATGCTTTCAAGTGCATTAACAAAACCTATAGGAGTAGCCTCTTCCTATTCCCAATCAGTGTGTTGATATTTAGGATCATTCGACTGGGAAGTGAGTTGACACAAACCTTGTCCTTTGACAATATTCACAGGCTTGATGTCCAGATCATATTCTTGAAGGGTGGTCATCCAGTGAGCTCTTTTTTCTCCCAACTCCTTTTGGACAAGGACATTGCAAATGGCCGCATACGAAACGATCACCTTATTTCTTGACTTCAAAATATAAGGCCTGTAATGTCTTACTGATTTATATACTATGTAGGACTATTTGTCAACTTGGGAATAATTGAATTCATCTCCTTTGAATGTCGAACTCATGAAAGAAATGGGGATTTCAGCATCCTCATGATTTTTCTGTGTTAGGACAGTTGCATAAGAAAAATCAGTAGAAAAATTATAAAGTATAAAATCTTTACCGAAATCTGGAGACATAAGAGAAGTTGCTTCTGCTATGGCTTTCCGAATTTCAGTAAACGCATTCTTCTGTTCATCGTATCACTTAAATGGTACATCCTTTTTTACTAAAAATTGTAGGGGTTTAACAACTTGAGAAAAATTTGGAACAAATCTACGAACGAAATTGATCTTACCCAAGAATGACTGCATTGCCTTTCGGGAGTTAGGGAGGTTGATCTTGGAGATTGCTTCAGCACATTCTGGATCAATGATCATACCTTCCTTTAAGATGATGAAACCCAATAGCTTACCTTCTGTTGCCGCAAATATGGACTTCTTGGGATTGAGGGAAATCCTGAATTTTTTGCATTTTTCGAATACATGTTTCAAAGCAGACAAATGATCTTATTGTTTTTTAGAGTAAATGGTTACATCATCTAAATAGAAAACGACATAATTATGGATCAAGCCCTTGAAATCTATGTCCATATCTCTTTGGAACGTGGCTCCTACATTTATTAGTCCAAATGGCATTCGTCTATATGTGAATGTTCCCCAAGGGGTATGGAAGGCATTTTTAAGTTGATCGTCGGGTGCAACCAAGACTTGGTTGTAGCCTGAAAAACCATCTAACAGCAAGAACATATTTGATCCGGATACTTTTTGTAGAATATGCTCCATTGCAGGAACAGGATAGTTGTCTTTCTCAGAGGCCCGGTTCAGATTTCTAAATTCTACGCAGAGTCTAATTTCCCCATTCTTCTTGCGAACAGGTACCAAATTACCTATCCACTACATGTGCCTGACAGGAAATATGATCATAGCCGAGAGCAGCTTGTCAAGTTCTTTCTTGACAGAAGGCTCTAGACTGGGGTGCATTTTCCTCAATTTCTGTTGATATGGATTTACCTCGGGTTTCATGGAGATGTTATGATGCATGACACTAGTGTCGAAATCTCTGAGTTCATCATATGTCCAAGAAAAAATGTCTTTAAATTCTCTACAAAATTTAATAAAAATTCTTCTTTCATCATGGGAACAATGTATTCCAAGATTGATAAAGCAAGGTTCTTGCTCTATTCCCAGATTGACAGGTGTGTAATTCAGTGTTGAGCTTTGGGTCTTGCAGTTGGTGGTTTGTCTGAATTTATCTTGTAAGTCATAAAACTTTTCTAAACTAATGACATACTTGGGGATGATATTGGAAGGGTTGGATAAATACTTCTCATGATTAGCTTCATCAATAGCCATACCTACGAAGGTGTCTCGAGCTGAAAGGAAGTCCAGTATTTGTTAGTGGTCATCGAACACTCTCCAATTTGTGACATTGTTTGGTATTGAAGGCATGTACATCAATTCAATAGAGAAATTTTGCGGGGACAAACCTTCAAGCGGGATTAGTCTAGATACAGTATTGGCTAACAAATCTGTGTCAAAGTTCTGTGACCTAGGGACAGATTTGATATTAAATGCCAAAAAGGAATTAGTCATATCCCTGATCAATCTCTGGTAATTGACTAAGGATGGAGACAAACAATGTATTTGATTATGTACCTGCTTCACTATGATTTCTGAGTCTCCTATGCATTCAATTGCTTTCTCTCCCATATCAATAGCTTTCCTAAGTCCTTGGACTAATGCCTCGTACTCAGCCACGTTATGGGTACATTCAAATTCCAAGTTGCATGCGATCATTGTTTTGATCCCTTTCAGATCAATAAGGACACATCCTATGCATGCTCCCTCCTTGGGCCTAGATCCATCAAAAAACAAAGTACAAACAATAGGATCAATTCTAAAGTTAGTATTTACATTATAGACATTATGAACAATAGTGTTGGAGAATGGGATAGATTTTAGATGAGTTATCTAAGATTGTTTCTTCACATTCTCTGCTGGTGAAACATCAGCAGGTAGGCCTCCAAAGAAAGTGTCAAATGTGAAATGTTCAATTTGATTTTCGAAAAAAAAGACATATTCGTTGGAACCGTCGAGATAAGTTACATTTTTTTTCATGAATGGTTCTCTATCAACTTTGAGTTTGTTAGGATTCCCGTTAAGGGGTAAGCACAGGTGAGACCAATTAGTAGAAAAGTAACCTTTTAGTTTCTCTGACCAATCCTGACTCAACCACATACCGTAAGTCTCTGGAATATATTCAATCACAATATAATAGTCTGATGAATCCGGGGATCTCAAGATAACCTGAGAAGAATGTTCTCTAGTCTCCCTACAAATTTAACCTTGGATCTATCTAATTGCATGATTTGGATAGGACAAGTCTCCCATGTAGCATTCATATTTTCCATACAGAAAGTGGCATGACATCAGAAGAAGCACCTGAGTCTACCATGCAATTATGTACATTCCTGTTAAATATTTCAAAGGTAAGTAAGAAGGGTGGAGTGCCCTTGCTTCCAGGATTTGGATGGTTTGGTTGGGGGGAAGAGTCAAGGTTGTTATTCTGAGCTTCTATAGGTTGTTTGATTATCATGATTTTAGGAAAGGAATCCCTTATGGAAGGGATTTTAAGAAGATCAAATAAAGATATGTTTTCCTTGACCCATTTAAGATCCTCGACCAAATTGTATTTTGGCTCAGGAATGAGGGTGTCTTTCTGAGTTTGAGTCTTACCTTTTCTAGGGGCTTGTGTTGGAGTAGATGACTCCTATGGAGGTGGCCCTTCAAACATGGAATTGTGTGTGTGTTGTAGGTTAAAAATGGTGTTGGGTTCTTCTTCCTCTTATTCTGAAAAGAAACTCACAGTGCTGACCTACTGGCCATCTTCCTCTTCCTCTTGGGGAGGTTGTGAATCTTGAGTGGACTGATCTTCAGAGGACTCAGGAATGTCTGGTGTTCCTGCAGCTAAGGATTTTAAGATAGAAAAGATCTCTTCTGAGGTGAATCCCTCGCTAGGATTTGGAGGTGGCGGATTCTGAGGAGGTTGGATGGTCCTTCTAAAAGGTGGACTATTAAATCCTCTATTATTGGGTTGGTTTTCATTGTTCATCTTCTTAATATCTATCATCTCATTAGACATTCTTTGGAGGAGATTCTTCACTTCACTCATGTTGAACAGATCTTAACGGGTAGCAAAGGGTTCAAGAGAACTCTCACTCCTCCTATGTGAAGTAGATGATTGTTCAGACATGGTGTCAGGGTTTTCCTTGAGATAGAACATGTCCCTTTCAACTTGTAATGCTTCAAAGAAGGCGTCTTGCAAGGAATCCTTATGAGATATTTTAATCCACATGGCTATTTGGGTTGGAAGACCCTTAATATAGTATGCTACCAGTAAATCCTCAATAGGGAGTACTGTACTTGGGATCCTATTCTTTAAATATGAAAACCAGTGATTGTAATCTTTGACTCTTTCTTTACCCTTATTTTTCATGGAAGAAATCTCTATGACTAACTCATCTAGGGCTTTGTCATCCCCAAATTTTTGAGTGAAGAGTTCAGAGAACACATACCAATATGAGATGGAGCTAGCTTCTAAGGCAAAAGACCAGGTAGAAGCTTTTCCCTCAAAGGTGTAAGGGAACAGTCTGCAAACCATGTCTTCATGTATGAAGTTCCTAAGTCTAATGGCTTGCATGAAGGATTTAATGTGGTCTTCCACAGGAATTTTGTCATCTGGATTAAATTTTGGAAGCCACTTCCCACTATTTTTAGGCAATCTATGCTGATCACCTAAAATAGAGACAGCATCTCCATCCAACCAAGGTCTATTATTTCTTTCGTCATCCATAGGAACAAATTCCTATGACGAGGCCGAAGATTCAGAATCAGAAAATTGGTCTGAAGAAGATGAGGAAGAGGGAGGAGATGGTGGTGGTCCTCCTGCTCGAATGTTATGTCGAGGAGTTGATGACTCTTGGAAAAATGAATCTAGATCTAACCCAGGGTGAGATGGTTCATTGGGAAGAGACTGATCTATTTCAGCGTTTGGATCACCTGGGTTAAGATTTATTTGATTATTGCTTTGGGGAAGATTCCGGGTCAGACATTCTTCATCGTAATTTATTCTAATCTTAGATACATTATCAGAGTTACCCTTCAACAGTTGTTCAATTGTGATTGTTCCTAGAGTAGGTGATACAAGAACGTATCTGCTTCCTGGGGTTCTCCATTCTTGTGTAAGACTAGTTGGGATGGTGTCTAAACCTTGTGCTACTTATTCCCCTGAGGTAGACGCGTTAGCGCAACTACAATTGATAATCAGATTTCTTGCTAGAGGAGGTGTATGTGTGTTTCGTTTAGGCATGATGTGTTGTCCCTCCTTCTAGTGCCATTTGTTGAAGCCCCAACTATGAATGTGGCTAAAAAGGGTGTCTAATGGTTACAACACATGGAGAAAACCAAGCCAAAGGCTTCAAGCAATCCCACACAAGTATTGCTTTATCCTCAAGTTGTTTGAGGTGGTGATCTCCCATGGATACTTTTGTAGCCTTTGCTAGCTTGTATGGATTTGATCCACAAAGGATATGTTTCCCATATTGGAAAACAAGGTAGTTGGTATAAATAAAAGGAAAACTTAAACCTAACTAGAAAATAGAACCTGATCTAAATCTAAACGACTTTGAAAAGGATGTTGAATTGGTTACAGGCTGTCTTGAGGTGTTTGAAGAACAAGTAATTCTCCACCTTAACAGAAATTTCAATGAGATGACAAACTTCTCACTCAAATTACAATTGTTTCATAAAAATTAAATAAAAGAAACTCAAGGTTAAATCATTCAAGGTAACCTGCATGTACACATGTTAGTTGAAAAAACAACATATAAGCTGTAAAAATTTCACTATTAAATCACTTGCAAAAATAGATAAAGACAGTTAAAGAATAAATACTTAAAGCTTTGTCAATGTATTGACCAGTAACAAAGAGAAACCTAGGCTATGGGAAAACACATTAATCAATTACAAATGAATCACAATACCATCTGATCATTCGAAACAAGAAAATTGAGATATGTCAAAGAAATTCAATCAGATCAAATATAAGAGATTAGAAACAACAATACTGTATTTATTCATAATTTTGCAATAAATTACATAAACCTTAGGAAAAACAGAGGTGTTTTTCAGTCTCCTGTACTAATCTTTCTTCCTCCTAAACTCAAAAAATTCCTCTAATACATTCAAGGACAACCTCTTTAATATTTATTACAAAGAATCAATTTCCCTCAAAAGGGGATCAAAAACCTAAAGAAAGCTAGTATCCTAGAAAATCTCTCCATATTTGCCATATATGTAGCAATTCCTCAATATCAAGATAACGACGGATTCAATACCAAGCTGAGCATTGCACTTGTGATCTTCAATCTCATTTTCATCCAATTTATTCCAAAATTGAATATAGATGTGGATCTTTCCTTCCATTGCGAATGGTCATTTGATCAACCGATCTACACCATGTATGCTGACATGGTAAAGATTCTTGATCTTCTCCTCCTCTTCATCTCTTCGCTGCTCCACTTGCTCAATCATTAGTCCTCATGGACATGATTTTTCAATAAGTACCATTGTAGGAAAAGATAATTCATCCATAATGTTGTCTGCAGCATACCACCTTCTACTACAAATGGCTTGTGCCTTCTTTATGGCTTCAGCAACTATTTCATCTAAATCTTCCCAGGATCTTAAGATAGTCCTAACTTTCTTAAACTGGAATTTAGTGAGGAAAGTGGCATTATCTAGCTTATCTTTCATGTATCTTTGCCAGTCTATGACCTCATCATAAGCCTTTGACGCTTGTTGCCTCTTTTCAAATAGATCTTCTAGAACAACAGACATTTTGTCAAAAGTCATATGAGTTTCAAAAATATTATCTAAGGTTTTAAACAACTCACTGACTAAATCATGGTTCTCCTTGTTAGTCCGAATAGCCAACTCTTTGAATTCCTCCTGAGAAAATTTAGAAAATGAAGATGAAGTTGCACTTGCAGTTGCATCTTCATACTGTTTTTCTAACAAGGCCATCGTCTGTACCAAATTAGCATTAGTGGTATTTTCCCTCTGTATCTCATCATGAAGAGAAACATTATTTACTTGAAGTTCATCATACCTGTCCTCATCTTGTCACTTAAGTTGTTCTAGTTCCTCCTCCAGTCTAACAATTTCTGCCTTTTGCTTGTCAAATTCTCTATTCAAAGTGTTAACAACATCAAAATTGGCACCTGTAAAAGCTCCTAAAATAGATGCAGCATCTGTGGCATTCACCTATGGGTCACCTGATCATTGGGTCCATACAACTTCACTTGAAAGAGATATGTCCATATCACTTTGATCCCTGCTCCTCTTCTTTCCCCTCTTCACCACTGATTTATCAGCTTTACTATAACGATATTCTCCAAGAGATATCACAAAACCTTCATTGAACGTATCCCTCATCTCATCAATGGGGGGTATATTAATACTTGTGGATATCAGAGAGGAGGTTTGAGTTGTAGTGTGAGAGGGTATAGTCATAGTAAAATGAGAAGTGAATGGAGAGGAATAATCACTCTGGGTAAGCATCCCCTCAGGGGTTGAAGAAATGTCAGGAACGGAAGTTTCAATAGATGAAACTTGTAAGGTAGTGGATCTGAGTGATGATGGTGATAGTGGTGAGGTTTTCTCATGCACAGGGGATGATACTGAGCTGAAAGAAGGAATATGCAGTGGAACTTTAAAAATTTGAGGTACAATGCATGATGGAATGGGTATTTGAACAAAAATAGGTGTAACAGAATGTGGAAGGCATGTAGCATCTTGATAAAGCTAAGACATCGGAGGTGTCATGGAAGAACTAGGTGTCATGGAAGAACTAGTGAGCAGGGAAGACAAGGCCATGATGGAGGAAAGGAGTAAGGCTAAAGATGATGGGAAAGGTTGGGAAGAAGGTTGTGGTTGTGGGGGATATTATGAATATTTTACATTGCTACCATTAAAAAAATTGATAAAATCATGTAAATCATTACCATTTACCACTTCCATGGTAATAGCCACAGCGAAAATCCTTTCATCCTCCTCTTCTGAATGAGTCAAATCTATAGTAGAAGTAGGGATGGATGAAACTTGAGCGTTAAACCTTTTGAAAGGTTTCTCTTCAATCTTGGTTTGTTCATATTGAGCCTTCTCAATGACAGTAGTCACCTAAGCAGCTTTAGCTGGCTGAGAAGTTGTAATTTCTTGAGTGTCCATTGCTGAAGTCATTCTGCTCAGCTTCTGTTTGATCTACTCCGAAGTATGTAAATAGGCCTTAACCTACTGATCAACAGATGCTTCTGGGATTTCTTTCATGGGGCCTTTCCCTTTGTCTGAAGCTGAACTTGTTTCCATGGGTGCATTTTTGGCTACTAGAGCCTCCTTTGCTGGGGCTTGAGATTCCTTTTCTTCCTTGTATTTCATCACTTTTTCTTGAATGTCTAGCTCCATAGCCCTGTAATGTCAAACCCTATCCCTAATTTCCTTTTGGTATTGTAGGATATGACTTTGTTCTTCTTTACTTTTAACCTTTGCCAAAACTTCAGAAAAAGTATCAACCCCCTGATAGATGGAATCATCTGGGGTTTCCTCCTGAGTGTACCCTATTTTGAAGTAATTCTGCTTGAGGTGAAAATCAACAATCCCCTTGCGATCATGCTGCCTTTTAATAGCAAAAACCAGTTTGAGTGACACTATGTGGTCACAGAGTTCTGACGCCCAAGTAGAAGTAGGTATGCTCAAGGACCCAAGGGCTAGAGGAAATTTAGACTAGAATTTCCTCTTGGGTGCTACACATTTCTTATATATCCCTTTAGTGACTGTCTGAAATGAGATTTCTTTAAGAACTAACCTGTCAGGCATGACCTTAGGTAGCATATGAGCAGCATTTCTACCAAATATTCTGATATAGATGAATGACTCACCGACATACCAATCTCCCATTGTGGCTATGAGGGTTTTGGCTTCACGGGACAATGCAGGAGCTTCCTTGTTGAAAATTAGGAAATAAACTCGATCGAGGAAACTCTCACAGATGTCATAAAATATAGTTACATAATTGGTGTCCCATAGCTTCGAATGATAAATGTGTATAGGTGGGGCTGGTAGTACCCAATTGCACCCCATATTTGGATAACGAAACTCGGTGCAAAAGATATCCATAATGAATGCAGAGAATAAGAAGTTGGGATTCTTCCTGGCGGTAGCTTTCTAGAATTCCTGTATGGCAGCATTAAGTTCTAATGATAGTATTGCAGCACAAGGGAGGGATTCACATGTAGTTATGACATGGTGGGAAATGGGATCCCATTCTTCCTTAAAGTAAGAACAATTGGGAAGACTATAGAGCCTATACAACATTGTTGCAAGAGGGGAATAAGGTTCCTTGAACCATTCAATGGGGTAAAGTTCATCTTTTCTCTGGGAAAACTTACGTGGGTCAGCCATCAAGGACTTTAGCATTTGGTCAAAATTTTACCTAGAATTGGTAGCTTTAACAAAATCAGCATCAAGGAGCTGCCTAAAAGGTTTAAGGGCATAAATTCTCATAAAGGTATCAAAACAGAAATTGGTCAATTGCAATCCTTTACTAGTGTTAAAGGAATGGTCTTTTGGATTAGCATGGTCAATGATCCATTTGACTGCGTCTTTGTAAGGGAAGACAGTCGATATCGCAGCAATCATGTGGATACCAAAATCCCTAATTTTCTCATAAATGAGTTGGTCATCCTGAAAGTCTAGAAGTTCATTGTTGTACACATGAACCATAAATTAAAACTAATTTGTAAAGGAACAAAAATAAACAATTTGAATTGGGAAAGGCGACTTGATAACCAACCTGAAACCAGAGTGAATACTGGTGAAATAGCTTGGTAAAAATATGAAGGTAAATTCACGCAGCGCAGCAAGTTACAGTGGTAAAAATAGTGAATAAATTGTGAATAATACCAACATATATATACTTCACGGGAAATGATTCAGACCGTACGATGAGGATGAAAACAATGATCAAGATTAGACTTTGTGGGTTGCAGGATAAAATTACAAAATCAAAATTTTATTAATCATTCTGTAACCCACATTCCGCATTTTGCAGGATGTGGGTTGCGGGATCGCAAAACCATCAAAAGTTTATTCAAACCCCTCTACATCCTGCATTCCGCACTTTGCGAGATGCGGGTTGTAGAAACATGCAAACCGAATGACATAACAAACGACAGCCCGCTCCCTGCATTTCGCACTTCTGCGGGATGCAGGCTGCCCAAATCATAACTATCAAAAATATTCTGCATCTCGCATTCCTCATTTTTGGGATGCGGGTTGTGGGATGAAGAATTTTAATACATTTGAATTTAAAAAAATTCCTGCATTCCACAAATTGCGAGCTGCGGGTTGCGGGTTGGGAGATGCAAATCAATCCCAAACAAAACTAGCTTTCTGCATCTTAAAAACACAAAAATCAAGCATGGAGTTTTTGGGAATTTTGGTTAAGTTAGGGAATCCCAGAAGTCAAGAAAAATGTAATAGAAGCCAATAAAATTTACAAAGGATTCTACCAAGTTACCTTTGTATGTATGATTGGGCTCCCGTGTAAGAATAACATGGGATCTGTTGTACCTACAACAAGGCCATACGTGAACAAGGGTCATGTGTATATGAGGTGTCCTACTCCTAGCAAGAGACCAGTTGTCCATGACCATGCAGCTACTGATACCATGGTAATGTATATCCTTCGATGATATTTCTTGGTTAACTTGAAATCAAGTGCATAAAATGTTTTGTTAATGTTTGATTTGCATGTTTAATGCATCAAGAGGTAGAGTTTACTATTGAAAACCTTGCAGGGATGGTTGATGCAGCATTCAGTGTTGCATCTACAATGGTAACAAGTCACACAGTGGTACAACTATTTCAACATGATCGTTACATAGTTTATTGTTGTTGGCGTATGTTTATTCATGCATGTCTAACTATTTCAACATTTGGTGATTGTAGCCATCAGTAGCAGGAGTTATTGATGTAGCAGTCAATGTGGTATCTACAATAACAACAAGCCACACAGAGGTACAACTATTTGAACATGATCTAAACATAGTCTGTTATTGTTGTCTATTTTTTATTCATGCACATGTCTAACTATTTCAACATTTGGTGATTGTAGCCACCAGTAGCAGCAGCAATTCCTGCCCTATTCGGTTCGACCATGGATACGACCATCCTTGATGTTCAACCAACAGCTCCATCTGCTACATAAGAAACACAATCCCCTTTGTCACAGTCTCTCGCTGAGGTGATATGTACATTAATGACCAATTATTTGATGCAATGTCCATGAACATGTTGATGGTTGTTGAGTTAATTTAGATATGGCATTTTATTGAGCTAAAGTATTAGTACATAGTTAGTTGAATTTAACAATTGATATTTAATTTGCAGGATCCAAAGACGCACACTGGTCCTAGAGTTGTGCCTAGAGGATCAATGTCGAGAAAGAACAAGAGGAAGCTTGAGTTTTTATGTGTCTTATGGGATATGAAGCTTGAGTTTTTATGTGTCTTATGGGATATGTACATTTCAATACATGTACATGTGACTTGGATGGTTTTGGATAGTTTTGGATACATGTACTTTTGGAGACATGTACATTGACATTTCACTTACATGTACATGTGGCTTGGATAGTCTTGGATAGTTGTGGAGACATGTACTTCTGGTTACTTTTGGATATATATGTACTTTTGGATACTTTTGGATATATATGTACTTTTGGAGACATGTACATTTACATTTCAGTTATAAATGAATGATACATTTCACTTTGAATTTGTTCTTTGGTTTCCACATGTTCTTGTGTCAAACTATTGTATTGATTTGTGTGGATTATCTATTTATTATGACTGCACTATGTCAAAAGAACAAACTGTTATATTTAAAGGTTTCAATGATCTCACTACAGCACACTAATTGGATATCTAATTAGAAATTGTGATTTTGGATGATCTTTACAAGTAAAGTCAAAGTTATTTCTCATGTAATTTAATAAATATAAGTGCAATACAATGTATTTCAATGTTTCAATGAACTCACTACATGCACACCAATTGGATATATCTAATTAAAAATTGTGAGTTTGGATGATGAAAATACAAGTTAAGTCAATGCTCAAGTGTAATTTAATAAAACTAAGTGCAATACATGCTTCACATTTCATCAACAACCAACAACACTATTCAACAAACCTCTTGCACCCAATGAATAGTCACTCAGAATTAAAGGAACTACAATAGAATCCAAATACTGAGAACCAACTTCATGAGTCAACATGATTTGAAACATAAGTCCACCGGATTTGAAAAGGTTGAGTTGGACATTAGATTGATTCTAAACTGAGTTGTGATAGTAAGATAAGATTAGGGTTAGGATTAGGTTTTCCTTGGTAGGTTTATGGTTATGGTACATGCATGTTAAATAGTAAACCCTAGTTAGGGATATGGTTTTCCAAGTCTGGCCCTCATTGGCATGAAATGCATTGTCCCCTACTAAGCGAAACCCTAGTTTCAAAAAATATTGTATACGGAGGTCATCGAGTAATGGACAGGAGGGAGAGGGGCCTCGTAGCTAAAATCCCACGTTACAAATCCAACGTAATTGACGGTTCATCAATCAGAGGCCCGAGCATCAATCTATGGTGAGTTGTAGGTCACCTCCAGATACCGTTCAGGGACACTTGGTGGACTTGTGCCTGGTGTGCAAAAAACCTCACAGAGTCACAATTTTGAATTCTTTCAACTCTTTCTAGTGTGTTTGGGCATGGGAAATATGGAAATGCCAACCCCATCCCCACCATCTGTGGCTTTCCAAGTTTGGCCCTCGCTGTCGTGACTACATTTTCCCCTGCTGAGCAAAACCCTAATTTCAAAAACCACCGTATATGGAGGTAATTGGGAAATGGACAGGTGGGAGAGGGGCCTGCCTAGCTTAAATCCCACATGAAGAATCCAATGGAATCGACGGTTCATTGATTGGAGGCCCAAGCATCAATCTATGGTGAGTTGTAGGTCACCTCCAGATATCGTTTAGGGACACTTGGTGGACTTATACTCGGTTTGCAAAAAACCTCACAGAGTTGCAATTTTGAATTTTGTCAATTCTTGCTAGTGTGTTTAGGCATGGGAAATATGGAAACACCAATCATATCCCCACCGTCTGTGGATTTCCAAGATTTTCCCTCGTTGGCGTGACTGCATTTTCCCCTATCAATACCCTAGTTTCAGAAACCACCATATACAGAGGTCATCAAGAAATGGATAGGAAGGAGAGGGTCTCCCCTAGCTAAAATCCCACCTCATGAATCCAATGGAATTGACGGTTCGTCGATCAAAGGCCCGAGCATCGATCTATGGTGAGTTGCAGGTCACCTCCAGATACTGTTCAGGGACACTTGGTGGACTTGTGCCTGGTGTGCAAAAAACCTCACGAAGCCGCAATTTTGAATTCTGTCAAATCTTGCTAGCATGTTTGGGAATGGGAAATATGGAAACACCAACCACATCCCCACCGTCCATGGCTTTCCAATTTTGGCCCTCATTGGTGTGACTGCATCGTCCCCTACTGAGCGAAACCCTAGTTTTAGAAACCACCGTATACGGAGGTCACCGGGAAAGGGATAGGTGGGAGAGGCCCCCCTAGATAAAATCCCACATCATAAATCCAATGGAATTAATGGTTCATTGATAAGCGGCCTGAGCATCAATCTATGGTGATTTGCAGGTCACATCCGGATACCGTTGAGGGACACTTAGTGGACTTGTGCCCGGTGCGCAAAAAACCTCACGGAGCCACAATTTTGAATTTTGACAAATCTTACTAGAGTGTTTAGGCATGGGAAATATGGAAACACCAACCAAATCCCAACCGTCCATGGCTTTCCAAGTTTGGCCCTCGTTGGATTAACTGCATTGTCCCCTACTGAGCGAAACTCTAGTTTCAGAAACCACCATATATGGTGGTTACTGGAAAATGGATAGGCACGAGAGGGAGCCCCCTAGCTAAAATCCCATGTCATGAATCCAATGGAATATACGGTTCATCGATCGAAAGCCAAAGCATCGATCTATGGCGAGTTGCAGGTCACCTCTAGATATCGTTCAGGGACACTTAGTGGACTTGTGCCCGGTATGCAAAAAACCTCACGGAGCCACAATTTTCTATTTTGTCAACTCCTGCTAGCATGTTTGGGCATGGAAAATATGGAAAATCCAACTGCATCCCCACCTTCCATGGCTTTCAAGTTTGGCACTCGTTGGCGTGAAATGCATTGTCCCCTACTGAACGAAACCGTAGTTTCAGAAACCACCGTATACGGAGGTCACCGAGCAATGGACAAGTAGGTATAAGAGGTGAGTTGTCAAGAAGTAAATTGTACAAGACTTAAAAACAAAATTTATCATTGTGGAATCTTGTTTCCATCATCCTAGTTTTATATATTGGCTGAAAACATTGACAATATTACCTACTTGAAAAATTAGGGTTTTAGTCTTGTAAGAGAGCCTACAAAGAACTTTGACATGTATGACCTAAAGAGGTACATGTATGTATTCTAATGTTATGTATATCAAGTGAATGAGATCTTGAAATGTTCATATGATTGATATATAGGGTTTATTGATCATATGTAAAATTTGGCATGTTCATTAACTTGACATACAAGAGAACTTTTCGCATATTTATAAACAACTTTATGGAAAATTTCACATATCAAGAACACAAAATTGACATATTCATAAGCAACATACATCAGAAAATTAAAATTATGATACACACCTCATCATGTTAGATCCCACCTATTATCATACAACTAAGCCCTCCGGATCATCTCTTATAATGATGGTCTCAATTAGTCTCTCATTCTATGTATCCGGTAAGAAGTAGCATACCTTCTATGAATTTTGGCTAGGCATTGTTCATACCTAGAGGTTTGTACCAATGATTAAGTTGGTAAAGTGATACACACTTGCACTTGGTTTGTAATCCCTGTAAACTTATCCACCATTCTGTCTTGCATTGTTGTCATGTGTAAGGTATTCACCTTTAACAACCATAGACCCGATTTGGAAGTGGTTGTTTTCATCGTCATTCATGGACATAATGAGGGTTTGATTTCCCTATATACAATGCGCCAACCAGTAATCACCACCCCATTCACTATTTTTTGAGGAAACCACTGCATATATGTGTCCTGCATAATATGATTTTAGGTATATGATCAAATAGTTTTCATGTGATACAAGGCCATTAATGTGAGTTTCAAGACTATGTAAATAAACAAAAAAATGTTAAGGAAATGCATCATACCAGGTTGTACAAGGTCTGAGACATGATCAAAATCTATAGAAATAGATGATTGGTCTTCTTCCAACGAAGTTAACTCAACAATTTCATGCTAATAAAGTGGAAGTGATATGCAATCCCATCCATCAACCCAATCCAATGATTCACACACATCCAAGTCACCATCACAACAAGGCGGGAAAAAATAAGTGAGCTTTCTGGTCCAAATTTCAAATACTGGGTTATCAGAGCTTTGAACCGAATGAAATCCATGAGTCCTAGGAATGGTCTTTCATTCCCATGCATGTGAACGATCTATGTCTACCACCTCCCAAAAAAATCTCTCCACCTGTCTCTTTCTTGTGGATTCTACTCGCATAGTTGATTCCTCTCCCATTACTGGCATGCACCACCTAATTATAGATTGATCATTTCGAATAGTAGATATTGTAGATAATTTCAATTCCTCTCTTCATAGGGATTTTTTGACACATGCTCCAACTCCATCATGCTCTCCTTTAACATTCCCAGTCTCAAAATAGTTCCACATATGTGGAACTTTGTAGTTTTTATGCAATGAACACAACCAATGAAATATTCCTGCATTTTTTAACTGACCAACACATCCATCAGACCAAATCCAGTGTCGATCCATCTGTATGTTAATTCCCTTCAAATGATCATAGAACATGATGAAGCAATGACGTACATAGTGGAATTCATGGCACCTATCATCACTTATGTAGAAGTGATATTCCTTTAGAATTTCTCTTTGCTCTTCACTGCTATTTGGGCCATGCCTATATGTGATATGCACCATCAAGGAAACCTGCTCAGAGTGATAACACTGACTTTGGATCTCATTTTGAGGTTGCAGAGTGTATTTCTCGGCAAAATCAACAACTAAAATATAGTACCATGGGGAAATGTATCTATGCATATTCTAAAATTCTCATCCTGTCATTGTGCCAAGTGGACATGCTAAACATATTGATGTGTCTTTTCAATAAATTCCTTGACAAAGTCATTAACTTATACATGTTGACACAAATAATCTCAATATCAGTTTTTTTTTTAAAGTAAGGATTGAAATGTAACTGTTAAAACATAAATTTATAGATAAATGCATCTACCTGAGATGTCACCAATTGTATTTTTTTGCTTTATTTCCATGGGACTATTTCATAGCTGACATATTTAAAAAATTTCATGTCTGTAACCATATTCCCAAATTCATTGTCTCCACTCTCGTGCATACATTGGCTCAATATTTCCATTCCAGCACAGTTGGAGCAAGTTCCATCCAAATAATATTTTGCATAGTATGTTTTCCCCTCAGGCCTATTGTACATGATACTATGAATGAATTCTCTTGATGAGGTTGGTTCTATTGTCAAGGAGAAATCATACACATGGTTAGTATGCAAAACACGACGAATGTACAAAAAAATTTCATATTAATATTCATATTCTACATGGAATCTACAACAAAAAGTGTTACGAAGAGTATTTATTCTAACATACCAGGGCTTACATTTCTCAAAAGATCTTTGCCC
The DNA here is from genome assembly GCA_001517045.1 of Pseudotsuga menziesii. Classification (NCBI taxonomy): domain Eukaryota; kingdom Viridiplantae; phylum Streptophyta; class Pinopsida; order Pinales; family Pinaceae; genus Pseudotsuga; species Pseudotsuga menziesii. Next base: position 10,975 of record LPNX010001438.1, on the reverse strand, counting down.
CAAATTCAATTGTCTATGTTCATTCCTAAATTTCTCGTATAGTTTTGTCTGTGTTATATCAAGAAGATGCTTAATATGTGGTTCACGGTCCTTTGAACCCATTCTCAGTTTTAGTAAATCCTTCCGGTTTGAAGAAGGCCTTGTGTGATCATGCCAAAAACTCTTCACTAGTCCCTTTACTGCATCAACTAGCTTCATGTCACGATGTGGCAACCGACCAATAAAGGCCCAAACATTTGTCTGAGTGGTTGTGTCAATATGTTCTCTTCTAATAGAATACCTACGGAGGGTTTTTACATTCAAATTAACTAGTTTAGATGTAGGTTTGAGAAAACGAAGGACCCTGGTGTTCTTATTTACAATTGCTTGTGACAACACATGACGAGCCGCATTGCGGTCCTTTGAACGTGTGTTCTTACCAATTTTACCAAAGGCATATACTAAGCTTTTAACTATTTTGGTCCATAAATATTTATCATATTTATCCCGAAACAATTTCCTAACAATATTCATGCCCCTAGATTTTAACAATGATAAAAATAATCTACATTTATCTCCATCACATTTAGAAATAAAATATTTATTTAGTATCTGTTGAGTTTGATAAGAACTAATACGTTTAGCACTACAATATTTGAACCCGAAATATGACGACAGAATCCGACGTCATCCGAAATTTTGCACAGATGTGTTGAATAGCAATCAATCTACAGAATGCCGACAACAAAATATTTCTATCGTCGTCGATTATCCAACACTTTGGATTCAGAATTATGACTGTTGTAGTGGCGGCTATCCGACACTTCCGTGCTGGATAGGCGTCAAATTTCCAACTCGTGTTGTGGTGGTTATTCGACACTTCCCTGTTGGATCTTCGACATCTATGAACAAAACACAAGTCGGATATCCGACCCATAAGATTCGGATATCCGATAGTCCGTATGTATTTTTTTTATAAGGTTTACATGATTTCAAATTTTATGGTTCCATACTTTCAACGGTAACTATGTTCAAGGCGTCGAATATCCAATGCATGGCCATTATAAATATAAATTGTTTTAAACATTTCGACATGTTTGTTGTGGAAGCGATGGATGATTGTAAAAATTATTTGTTCCTCGACGGACGTTTTCAAGAATAGTTTTATTCTTCAACGGGCGGTTGTGGGAATTTTTTTTTCATCGATAGACAGTTTGCCGGGAATTTTTTATTCTTCGACTTCTCTCCATTTGAAAAAACCTTGATGTGTGGTTGATGCATGGTTGATGTGTGGAACTTTATTTTTTGAGACAACCAGTTATATTCATTAACAAATTTTATGACAAAATGTCAAATAGATTAAATATTCCGGATCCAAATGAAGACAACCGACAATTGCTTGCTAGACTATGGGATGTAGCGAAACAAAGGGGTGATGGAAAATGTTATTGTCCGTGTACTCAATGTAGGGGATTTAAGAGGAGAATAATATTGATCTCAACAGCCACAAAACATTGCAGGGAACATGGACACGCTGAGGGGGGGAACGAATATCGTCCATTTGTAGGTTTAGCATTATAAACATTATTATATTCGGTTTTTTTGGTAATTGTATGTATTATTTTTTCTTCATATATTAATGCATATCTATTGATGTTTACATGTATTTATATTAAATGGAAGACA